>PVKB01005071.1:0-111778 GCA_004027205.1 Ctenodactylus gundi | reverse complement strand
CCTCGACACTGAGCTTAGGACAAGGACGGTTCATATACTATTTTTATGCCCGCAAGCTAAGGATAGTGATTGTATCGGGGTCCACACGCAGGTGGACAGGGGTTCCGGTTATCAATTATGGGGTTCTGGTTATCGATCATACAAGGGCTTTGTTCGCAGGCTACAGATAACGATTTCATCACACAGGGTCCACACGCAGGTGGCTCACAACTTATCAGTATCGTACAGAGCTTTAGGCAGTTTCCAGCAATTTACTTTATTGCACTTAATATGGGTTTGCTTCTCTTTGTAGTCCTCATGCCATACATACCAATGTCTGCAATTCTACTCTCCACATTCTACCTGTGCTCTGGACAGCAACCACTGAAGGTCTGATGCCAGTTTGTTCTGGGACATAAGTCTGGAAGTCGGGAAAAGCTCCAATAAATAGTCTTCCTTTAACAAGTTGTTCAGCAGTAGGCCATGTGGGCCACGTGATTGAGAAGGTCGCCCTAAGTTCAGTCCTATATCACTAACATTATTGTCCGCCTTAAGTTGTTTGATGTGCATTGGCCTTCCCGGTGGGTTTTGTTCACAGCTGCATATGCCTGTATTTTCTTTGGGCCTATAATTAAAGTTACGCTGCTTGCGTTTTTTTTTTTTCCTTCTGGAACAGAAAACTCTTGTCTTTCTCTAGTTGGGCTAGTAAAGTTCAACAAGTAATTCTTTGATAGGAGGGAGAGGAGCCCTTAATCTGTACCACTGGTCTACGATCATGGCATAAATACCCTCAACCAGAGCTGATTTCAAGTTACAGAATTCGGAGATGGGAGGTTTTCTCACCATGTAACTGTAATAGCTACAGATAACTTCAGGAGTACAGTGGTAGTAAAATGTAATAAAAAGAATTAGAGAGTGATGAGTTGCGAGTATTTGTCACCTATATCATTATTACAGTTTACCTTTAATTTTATATAATTGAAGTCTTCAGAATGGCTGAGATTAACAGATGCCTCACAGAATTCCTGAAAGCTCAACAGCTGGCTCTTTGAGTTGGTCTGAGGAGCTTCATAAATATAATTTGTCCACAAAATAAGTAGCTCATTTCCAGTTGTAACCCCTTTGTGTGTACAACAGCACTTCAGAGTACTGTTGAAGATTCACAGCTTGCAGGAATGTATTACCTGTGGCCACTGTAGAGCTGTACGCATCAATCAGACAGGCCTTCTCTCAAATGGAATAGAGAGATTTAGGGAACTAAAGAGGCCTCGGGTCTCTGCCTTTTAAGAGGGCTTTGCTGGCCTGTATGTGCACTTGTGGATGAGCTGGAATGTGAAATGATTGGGAACACAAGTGGAGTAGGAGGATCTCTGGATCTCTGGCTTGTTCAGAGTTTAATGACTTCCTATCCCATTCCTGTGGTATAGGAATTCCAGGGAGGTTGTTGTGCACAGATGTTTTTGGCTTTTATTTAGGGTGCTCACTTTTGTTAAAAAGCTGGACTCCTTTGAGGCTGCTGAATCTCAATCTCTCTGGGCCAGCAGGTTTCAGAAAATGGTGTTACCACGATCCTGTAGGTGATCCTGATGCGCATTAACATTTGAGAAGCAGTGCTCTAAGCCACTGATTGAGAGCCTCCTGCCTTCTGTTTTAGCTTTTCTGTTTTCACTCCCAAGTGTGGTTTTAGGAAATATTAGGCTTTCTCTGGCATGAGAATTTGATGTGTGTGCTCTATTAGTTCACACGCTGTGCTGTGCTGAAAACTTACCGTGTGAAATGGTGCTGGTCCTCTCTCACTGCAATCCCCTTGCTGACAGTTATTACAAAAGAGCAAATTTTGGGACGATATTATCAATGACAATTATGTGATGCTGCAGATAATTTTTCATTTTTTTCCTTAAAAGTGCTAGCCATCCTTAGCAGTGTCCTCCTGTGAGATCTTGAACCCCTAGTCAGTTTGTGTGTACAATTAAGCAGCTGAGTAGAAACTCCAGTTGTAAAGGAAAAAAAAAAATACATATGGTGAGCTAAGAAAAAGAATGGGGATTGGATATCTGAAAATCCCACTTACTTTTTCTTTTTTCTTTTTTTGTTGCTATGATAAAGAGAGAAGTGATCTAGTTTTCTATTTCTTGGATCGTGCCAAATTGATGTTTTTGGAACCGAGAGAGGTGGTTTGCACTTTTGAAAAATCCATTGTGGTGCTGACATTAGGCACTGCACACTGTGCCTTTCTGACTCATGTGTCCCGGGATAAGTTGGCAACTTCTTGAGCCCAAAGTATTCCTCTGTAAAATGGGATGGCAGTCTTCCTCTCCATTTCTTTTATTGAGGACAAAATGAGAAAATATGTAAGAGAGTCTCTGTAACAGTGATATGCAGACATGAAGTAGGGAGCTCTGCAGCAAATTGTTACGTACATCTGTCCCTTTTCCTCTGTGTGGGAACAAACTAGTCTGAGACTCAGGAGGGGCCATCTGAGGCTACATGTGCTCCTGAGCTTTCTAGTTCTCACCTTCAGACCCTCCTAAACCCAGAGAGGAAGTCCACATTGTTTGAGAAAGATTTAGACTTGCAGATAGAGAGGCTGGTATGTGGCTTCTCATTTGTAAGCAATTTAGATAGAAGGGCTAGGGTTTTTAATACTATGTGCAGCCAAGATATTTTAGGCATTTATACTATAATATATATATATTTTTGGTTCTTAGACTGTGTGGGAGTTGTCCCTGAAGGATTGCTTATCTGGTAAAAGGAATTCTTACCTGTTTCCTAGAAGAACAAATACTGCACAGTAGCCAAGAAGAACTTGAATAGATAGGTCTTGTTGGGTTTTCTTTCTTGTTCGGTTAGCATTAGAATATGCCCTTTTCATTCAGTTACATTTCCACATAGGTATTCATACTTGAATCATTCTTATTTAATGAGATTTTTATGAAACTTCAAAAGAAAGATATTTAGAGAGTCTCCAGATGCAGAGCATGTGGAGTCTCTTGGGAGATGGGCCTTGGGTTAGGTATGGAAGCTTTCCACCCCTTCTTACCTGGCCCAATGCATCTCTTTATCATCACGATCCTTGGCAGTGTTCTTGTATGAGTTAGGTGTAATACCCAACACCTTTAACTTAAGGAACCCTTTGAGATGCTATGACTGGCCGACACTGAGGCAGGAATATCGTGATGGGAGAGTGCAGAGGAGTGGAGCTACTCATTTCATGGCTATCATGAAGCAGCACCGCAGGGGCCCAATGTCATAGAGGCACAGTGAGGGACCAGGCATAGGCCTTTCTTCCATGACCAACCCTTACACAGAGGAAGGAGCCTAAAGTCATGGGGTGGATCCCAAAGCCAATCAAATGAGCACTCCACCTTAAGCACAGTAGTCCTTTGTAATAAAGTAGTAAATACGCTTTCTGAGTTCTAGGAGACACTTGAGCAAACTCATTAAACCCAGAAGAGGATCACCAGAACCCTGACTTATAAACTGTTGGTTAGAATCAGAGGTATTGATAAGATAACCTTGGTTAGCAATGTCATCTGAAGTAGAGGTGGGATTCAGTCTTGGGGACTGAACCCTCACCCGTGAGATCTGATGCTTTGGGTAGATGAACAAGTTGAATTAGAAGATGCTCACCTAGGGTCTGAAGCAGGACTCGTGGCTTGCTTCTTGGTGGGGAGAAGTTCACACATGCTTTGAAATCACAGTAACAACCTATGCTGAGGACATGTAGTGGGAGAAACTGAGTTTGAGTTTGGTTTTCCGACTCAGAACCTGTTTTCAGAGTTGTAAGTTTTCAGAGAGTTGCATGCAGTATAACTAGCAAACAAAACCTCATGAACTCTCAGGGAAGTATTGTAGGACACAAGAGAACTAATAATTGATTCATGACCTTTATCTCAAAATAGGGGAATGTGCAAAGTGCAGGACTGTGAGGCCAACAATGACCCCTGCTTTTTTGATTACATGCAGAAGGAAAACAACCCAGTATCACAGGGAGCAAGCAAAATAGTTTTGATAAACGACATCAGTTTACGAAAACTATCAATCTATCACAATAAAATATGATCTGATGGGTCAAATGAAAAATAACTTACCTCATGCTGTACTGCATTGGTAAGTATGAATCAGTGACAGTACAGTGTGGACCATTAATGGATTTAGCAAAAATATACCAAGAGGCTGAAGGCATAGCTCAGTGTTTAGTGTGCTTGCCTAACACATGAAAGCCTATGGGTTTGATTCTTCAACACCACATAAACTGGACGAGGTGGTGCCTGCCTGTAATCCCAGCACTGTGGAGGCTGAAGCAAGAAGATTGCTGTGACTGCTAGTCCACTCTGGGCTACATAGTGAGCACAAACAAACCAATCCAAACCAAACCAAACCAAAACACAATACAACAAAACTGTACCAGGACATCAAACCAAGGTAAAACTAAGGCAAGAATATTAGGGCTAAATAAAATGAAATACAATAACAAAGCATTACAAAGGGAAAAGAGGAATAAATAGTAGTAAAATTTTTTTTTCAGAGGTGGATGCAAGAGTCACAAACATTTATCTATCAAAATTGTTTCTGCCAAAACAAAAATAGAGCAAAGTAAAGTGGAAATATATGGAAATTTGACATACAAAATGCTAATAGATATTGATAAATAGCTTCTGAATTCCAAATATCAATAACCCAAACTTAAGAAATAATGTGTATTATTGAGGAATATAATCAACAAACAAGTAGAAACATGTTAGGAAATAAAATGTAATAGTGAGTATAGTCCTTCTCTCCACAAACTACTGACAGGAAATGCGTATTTTCTCTATTTTCATGGCATATCTGTAAATATTGACTTTGTATTTAACAACAAAGAAAATCTTAATAAAAATTCCTAAGTAGAGATCTTACATGCCACCTTCTCTGATTAGACTCAATTAAACAAGAAAAAAGCACTAAACAGGTCAGAAAGAACATTAGATGGGAGTTGAAAATATTCTTGTAAGTAATTACTAGATCAATAAAGAAATTAACCTGAAATTTCACATGACATCAGATATTTGGAAAATAATGAAAAGAAGGCCATTTTGTATAAAAATCTATTGAATACATTATTAAAGCTGCATTGTGAAGAAAATGTCTATATTTCTTTTATTATTGAATCTGGTCAATAAGAGATGTGGCATGTAGCCAGTGGCAGAGTGCTTGCCTAACAGGCACAAAGCTCTGGTTTCAATATCACAGCATAAGAAAAAACAAAACCAAATCAAACCAAACAAGAACTATAAATAAATAAAATTAATTTTTAAATTCAGAAATCAGGATGATATAATTATGTACAAATATTAAAAAGAAAGATACAACTATAAATTTTAAAACAAGAGAACAAGAGTCTGAAGAGCCAAGACCAAAGGTATTTCTATGAAGGAATAATGGTAGACTGGCAGGTGTTAGCTTTAAAAAGGAATAAAAAAGATTGTGGCATTAGGAGGAGAAAAAACTACAGATCTCTGAGAATTTTAAAATACAAACGTATTGCAAAAAATTTTTATTCTCTGAAAATGCCTTGGCATAATAGAGTCAACAAGAATTAAAATACTAAATTAAACTAATTGCCAGAAACCTGATAGTGAAAGAATTAAATTCTTACCATTTGAAAAATTACCTGGCCTCGATATTTTCACAGTCAAACCTGATTTAACATTCAAAAATGTGAAATTTTCTCTGTAAAATAATTAAGTGCTGCAGGACTGTAGATGTATGATTCATCTTATTAAATCTGTATTACATTAATGCCAAAATCTGATAGGGCAGAGTAAAGTTTTGAATTAATTTACTTATGGGCTCAGATGAAGACTTTTTGAATAAAGTGCTAACAAGGAGATTTCTGTCGGGCAATAAATGAATAAGAGCGTTGTATCCAATGGGACTTAGTCAATGAATTCAAAGAAATTGCAAATTTAAAAATATATTACGTGGCTGTTTACATCAATGAATTAAGATAAAAAAGAAGAGAGAACTGGCAGAATAGAGTAGTGGGTGAAGTGCTAGCCTAGCAAGCTCCAAGGCTCTGGGTACCATTCCCCAGCGCCACATAAACAGTGTGGTGAAGCATACTTTCATCCCAGTACTTGGGAGACTGAGGCAGGAGGAGTGCCATGAGTTGGAAGCCAACCTGGGCTACATGGTTAGTTAGGGAACAGCCTGAATTATACCACTAGATAATAAAGGAATTTGTTTTTTCTTTTTATAAAATCCAGCATTTGTTTCTCTTAAAAATTATATGTAAAAACTTCCTCAGAAAAGTAGTCATCATAGAGACCATTTATTTAGCAGAAAACAGGATAATAGATGGTAAAACTCTGAAGACAGTTCCATTAAAAATATCCAAATCAGGGATAACTTCCACTACTACTACAGTGAGCAATGTGTCCTAAGTGCCAGGCGATGCCACGTGTCTCAGTTACTTAGTCGTTGCTGTGACAGAATACCCAGCAGGCACAACTCGAAGGAGGAAAGGCTTATTTTAGCTTATAGTTTTGGAAGGACTCCGTCCATTCATGGGAGGCTGGCAGTGGTGGAAGCACATGGCGGAGGCCTCACTGGAGCGTGCCCATGGCGTGGCAGACAGAAGCCAAGAGAGCGAGGAAGGGAGGGTCTAGCATATTCCCTCCCTGTCCCGGGTGATCTGCCCCTTCTGGGTCAAGGCCCGTGATCTGCCCCTTCCAGGTCATACAACCAGTAACACGCCATGTGTCCAGGATCTAATACCCACCCCTCCGTCACCACATGCCTGTCATCCACCCCTCCTGACCAGGCCCCACCTCTCAACAGCACATGGTGCCATAGCTGTTCCACAACAGCTGAATAAGAGCCTTTTGGGCGACCTTCCAAGCCCAAACCATAACACCACAGCGATAAATGAATTGATTAGCATAAATACCATGGAGGAGTAATGCAGTAATGCAGTTATATTGCCTTTCAGAATCTGAGAGGCCCTACTAAAACTTAAATTATTAAAGGAAAGTGGAGGGCTGGAGGAATGACTCAGAGGTTATTAGCTTGCTGTAGCTTAGCTGGGTAAGCACTAAGCATCTGAATTTGATTCCCCAGCACCACATAAACTGGGTGTGGTGTCATATACCTGCAGTGCTAACACTCAAGAGGCTGAGGCAGGAGGATTACTGTGGGTTCAAGGCCAGCTTGGGCTCCATAGTGAGTTCAGAACCAGATTGGACTACACAGTGAGACCCTGTTTCAAAAAAAAAAAAAAAAAACAAGCAAAACAAAACAAAAATAAAAATAAATAAATAAAAAGAAAGAGCATGGAAATTGAGGGTGAGAAGGATTGAATAAATATAGAACATCAATACTCTTAAGCTGTAACTTAAAGGAAAAGTTAGAAGTGGAAGTAAATTATTTTTCTTAAAGATAGAAATAACAAAATATTCAGGGATAAATAAAATAAGGAAGATATAATTCAGGAAAGGAAAAAATTATAGAATCTTACCTAAAGATATAAAAGAAGACATAATTGATTTTTTTGAAATTCCGTATTCTTGAGTAACAGGACTAAAATAAAAGAACCAACCCAGCTGCAGGATAGCTCAGTGCGTAGAAAGCTTGCCTACCAAGCTCACGGTCTGAGTTAGGTTCCCAACACCCCGTAAGTGTGCTGGGGAGTGTGGTAGTGTACACCTGTAATGCCAGCACTCGGAAGCCTAAGGCAGGAGGTTTGCCTTGTATTCCAGTCCAGACAGAACTACATAGTGAGTTCAGGAGTGGCTTGAACTACAGAACAAGACTCTGTCTCAAAACAAAAAGAAAGAAAGCAAGCAAGCAAGAAAGACAGAAGTGACAACTTACTCCAATGCAATGCAATTTTAATCTGAATTAGACTTGATCAAGACAATTTATAATTATGTTGAAATATCAAATGACTAGAAAAAGGCAAGACATTTTTTGAAAAGGGCAATGACCTGGGACTTAACATTTTTATTTTTAAATTCAAAAGGCTTTTCTGTTTGTTTTCGATTACTGCTGTAAGAAATTAGCACAGATTTGATGCTGAAAACAAGAAATTAATTTTTCTCATGGGAGTCAGAAGTTTGAAATCAAGGTGTCCTTAAGGCCATGCCCCCACTGGATGTTCCCGTGGCAAATCCGCCCTTCCCTCCTGCCCTCTGGTGGCTGGTGACTGCCGCTGTTCTAGGCCCTGCAGTTGCCTGCTTCACTCTGTCCGCCTGCAGGGCGGTGCTGCCCTCCTCCGTGTTCTCTTTTTAAAGGTGAGGAGATTAACACTCACTCCAGCAGCCCAGGACAGTTTCTTCTTCTCAGAATCCTTAACCGAGACACGTATGCAAGACTTCTCCCCCGCCCCTCCCCCCCCGCCCCCAATAAGGTAACATTTACAGGATCCAGCGTTTAGGCAGAGATATCTCTGGGGTGGGGGCATTTCCAAATATGGCAGCCTCAGTAATGCAGATATTTTGCTTTGAGAGCATGAAAGTAGGTCAATGGACAGAAGAAACCAGAAATAGAACCACATACAAATGGAAACTAGATTTATGACAAAAATGGGACTTTTCCCCCCACTGGGCAAAGATGCTTTATTTGGTAACTGGTTATCTACAGAAGGCAATTTAAAAAATTCCTCTTGTATTACTGTAAAGAAAAGAAATCTGAGGTTTACCTGTTGTGCAAAAACAGAAGAAATATTAACTTAAATTAAAAGACCTTGTAATTAACTAGTAGAAGACAGGCATATATAGGTATATGAAGATGCAAAATAAGATTAATATTCCATGAAAGCCTTTTAACAAGTGAAGAATCTTAAGGTTAACATTTATTCCAGTTTTTATATGCCCTTCTATTATTTTGTATTACAAGGAGCTTTGTAATATACATAACAATGAAAAATGAAGAGGAAAACCCGACCTGTATTTAGAGCCACACCAACATGACGTAGGGCCTAGTTGTCACAGCTACTTAATATCTCTGAAGCTTGCTCTCTCCATGTATGACAAAGCAATATTATAACATTTCCATTTGTGTGTTGAGGTATTTTATGTCCAGGATTTTTATAGGGAAGAGTTATAGATCCAATAAACTTTGGGAAATTGAAGGGTGGGATAAGGACAGAAGTGATTATATTGTAGTTGGTTTGGAAAAAAATTATATATTGCGATGGCTCGAATGTAGCTTGTCTCCCATAGATTTGTATATTTGAAGCGTGGTCCTCAGTGGTGATGCTAAGAGGTTGTGGAAACTTTAAGAGGAGGGGTCTGCTTGGGGTATCATTCGGCCATTTGAGGTATAGTGGTTGGAAGAGGTTCATGAAGTTCTTGTGGGATTCTGAAGAGTTCTTGAGGAAATGAGTAGTTATAAAGGAAAAGAGGGATCTGCCTCCTCTCTGGCTTCCTCTCTGGGCATCTGGTCTCTCTCTATCTTGTGATCATGCACCATCTTCCATGATACCAGCAGTGGAAGCTCCACAACTGTGAGCTAAACAAACCTCATCTCTTTCCCCATTTCTTAGCCTCTTGTATTTTGTTATAGCAAAGAAAAATGGATGAATACTCTTATAAAAAAGAAACCAGATATTCACAGTGAAGATTTGGGGCACCAGGGTTAAAGATGACCTGAAGCCCTTCCTTTACCTCATATACTATTTGCTGACATCACTCAAAGTTTTAGCTTAAAACATATGTGCTCTATTTCCAGGTGCATACATGCATTCTTTGTAATTGAGTATTTTTCACTGTGTCACCTGATCTCCTGTTCTTTGTTAGGCTTTAAACGTTTTTTCTCTCATTTTATACTTAGGTTCTGGATATATTTTGCTGAAAGGAAGAGTGATTTTCTGAGTTCTCCTGGCCAGGCTATTATGGGAATTCCTTAAAGGGATTAGGTTAATAGGCCCATGAATTATAAAGAACAAAATTTCCCAAAATAATATCCATCAGGTAGGACACATTAAGGCCCTAGGAGACTATCAGAGCCCTCACTTTTACAATTACCATCACTGACTTGAATAATGAGTTAACATTACTTTTAGATAGTAGCAGAAAAGAGCTGAACAATTCTTTACTCTCCTGACGTTATCTCAGGGAAGAAGGACCCAAACCCAAGGGTGTATCAGTCAGCTTTTTTTTTTTTTTTTTTTTTTTTTTTTTTTTTTTTTTTTTTTTTTTTTTTTTTTTTGTCAAAGGACAAACTACATGACCTCCATAACTTAAAGAAGGGAATGATTTGCTTGGCTCACAGTTTCAAGGATTCAGTTCACAGTCACTGGCTACGGGACAGGAAAAGCATGACAGAAGGACACGCCTGAGCAAAGCTGCTCAGCTCTTGGCCACTAGGAAGCAGAGCCCACGAACAGCATGAGAGAGGCAGGTGCCATACAGCACGCTTCCATGAGCATTTTGTGTACATACGTACCTTGTCAAGGTGACAAGGGCTTTCCCACTCTCCTTTTGTGCCTCCCTCCTCCTCCACCCTACTCCCCTCTTTCACTTTGTCTTTCGTCTCTCTTAAGTTCCATAGTAGTTGTGATCTGGGTCTCTCATATCAGAGAGATCATTCGATGTTTCACCTCTGCTTCTGATTCACTCACTAAGCATGATGTTCTCTAATTTCTTCCATTTGCCTGTAAAAGCCTCCACGCTGTTGGACTTTATAGATGCATAGTATTCCAGTGTGTATAAATGCCACAATTTGTGGTCTCCATTGTTGGGGCACCAATCCTATCTGCTAGAATGACTTTCTGGGTAAAGTAGTGCATGTCTTAATTTTTAACAACTTTATTTTGTAAATATGTGAGGGCGTCTAATTTGACCTCAGAGAGATAATTTAAGCATGTATTCTTAAACAGCATACAAAAAGTACACTCATAGATTCATTTTTAGTCCTAATAATAAAAGAAATAATAGTTTTAAATTAGGTTCTAAGTCATGTGTGGTGTGGGTGGGTGTATATGCTATTACCTGGAAATATTGAGAGTAGCCGGGTCCTGACTTGAGAAATTAAAGACTCTTACAGTTCACTCCAATTATGTCATTTAAGCCACATTATCTGCTTGAGCAGAAATGAGACTCCTACAAACATTTGCTTTTCAAAACTGTCAAGGAATTAGAGCTTCTAAAAAACACGCATGAAAATATTCAGTGCGTTTGTATTAGGACTAAAAAAAAAAAGTCACTGTAGTTAACCTAGTCACTAGAGTTGGTCAGTGGGGCTAAATCTTGTCTTTCCCCAGATACATTTCTCTACATTTCCCCTCTGCTCCACCTTCTCCACACTTCTTGTATTTCCAGGGGTTAGAGTCAAGAACGGAAGCATTAGAGTCAATCCTATTTTTGCTTTCTGTGAGAATATTCTCTGTCATCAACAGTCCTTAAATCTGGACTAACTTTCGTATTATTGAAGTTGGCAACATGACATACCTGTTGCTCTGCCCTCTGAGGCTTGGCTCATTGCCAGCAGGTTTCAACTCCTATGTTTCAGTCTAAGATATGGGGTTGGTGATGTTATTTATGGGTAATTACAAAATCACCTTGCTCCGTTTGATTTATTGGAGAAATTTCAATCAAGCTTTAGCACTCTTCTCAAGCAGACAGCTATGCTGATAATATTTAATGATCTATCGAGTGCTGCCAACTCTAGTTCTCTCTCTTTCAAATTTGAGTTAGTGGCCTTGAGGAATAGTTCAGACACACTGAAGGCTACAGTGACAAAGACCAAAGCCTCTTTCTTCTTCCATCCACTTAATTTGGTTGGCTGTATTTTCTACTGATGAAGATAGATAGGAAAAGGCTAGGGTGTCACCCAAGGTTCTGTAGCTCCTCCCAAGTGCAGACATTAGGATGCTGTTTGGACCAGAAAAGAGACACCCAGAAGGACAGTGTTAATGATGAACTTTCTGCCTAACAACGCAAAGTGAACTCATTTATTTGTAAGCTAGCAAACCCACTTGGGATATACAATACTTTTTCCAGATATGCAAGTAAGATGTTATTTTAAAAATCTGTTACATAATATGCATGGTGTGAAATGCAGGGCTTTTACATGCAAGAATCAATGTGTATGTCTGTCTGTCTGAGGAATACATATACCCATCAAGATACAGAACTTTTCATCACACTGGAATGCTTCCAGCCAGCACCAACCCACTTAGGCCCGTCATTCTTATACTTTCTGTCACTATAGAATAGTTTTACTCATTGTTGCATTTCATCTAAGTTGAATTATATGTGATACACTTTTTGTGTCTGGTGCCTTTTACCCAGTATTGCATTTCACGTTCTAAAGATTCAACTGTGTGGTTGTATATATAGTTTGTTTCTTCCTGTTACTGAATAGCATTCTATCTATTGTATGAATGCAACACAATTTATTTCTCAAGTCTCCTGTTGATGGATACTTGGGTTATTTCCAATTCTTGGCTAGTACAAATAGAATTGCTATAAATATTCTTGTAGAAGCCTTTTGTGGGCATATGTTTTCATTTCTGTTGGATAAAAACCTAGTAGTGAAATTGCTGGATTATGGAAATGTCCCTGTGTAAATTCACATTTTTATGTCTCAGAAATGTTTGCTTGTAGTTACAAGATTAAGTATAACATGGTTCCATAGACTACCCCACAATTTAGAGGGAATTTTTACATGCACACACCTGCACATACACACATGTGCACATGCACACTCACATGCACATGCACACACACACACACATGCACATGCACTGTATGTCTATTCTTTGTACCTATATACAACAGGATTTTTTTCTATAACTAATGTATGTGTGATGTGCTTAATGGGCATGTGAGAACGTGATCTAAAGGCTTTTGGAAGGGTGTCCTCAGCATGAGATGTCTCCCAAATTCTACTTTTCTTTTGAGAGAGAGAGGAGCCAGTGGCATCAATGAACACCTAGAGTGTTCTCCTGATTGCATCAGGAAGTCCCTGAACCCTGACTTGAGGAGAAGACCTTTTAGGTATCAGGTCATATATGAACTAGAAAAAAGGAGGACTGATGTCACCACCCATGATTACTCATAGCTTACAGAGTTGAAAGAAGGGTACAAATTGGGACCTTCAGAAAGACCAAAGAAAATGCAAAAACCTTAGCAAGAAGAACCGACAGTGAAGTCAGGGCTACGTTATAGGCAATGATGAGATTTCAGGAGCTTTATAAATTGCTTATTTATGTATGTGTTTGTTTATTTTTGTCCTCGTGTTAGTCATCTTTTCATTGCAATGACAAATGTCTGAGATAATAAACTGATAAAGAGAAAAAATTATTTTAGCTTGTAGCTTTGGAGGTTTCATTCTATAATTGATTAGTCCTATTGCATTTAGGCCTATCGTGAGGTAGCACATTGTGGCAGGAACGGTGTGCCTGAGCAAAAACTGAATATTCCCCTCATGGCCAAGAAATGAAAAAAAGAAAAATAAAAGGGGTTGGGCATCAGTATCTACTTTAAAGGCACATACCAGTGACCAGAGGACCTTGTAGTAAGTCCTGTGTCTTAAAGCTTTCAATACCTCCCAGTACTGACTAACTAGGGACTAAGCCTTTAACACACGGGCTTTTCCCACAAGTTCCACACTATAGCTGTGTTCTCCATTCTGTTCACTTCATTGTTTTGTAAGAAGTTAAATAAGGAAAGGTCCTAATAAGGCCAGGGTGGGAGTCTTCTGGGGAAGCCAGATTCCTTGTTGGGCGGGGCTGCACAAAATGGGGCAGCCGTGGAAATCAGACTATAGTATCTTTGGAACTCATGGCGAGGTGCTTTTGTTCTGCAGTTCAGGCCAGGAACCAAATTGTAAAACTCCCATTACTCTGAACTGATCAACTTTTGCCCTTGTATATATAGTCCTTTCATTCTGTGCAGCGGTATCCCTTACTGTTGTATTATCATCTGTCTTAATTACTTTATTTGTTGTTGTGACAAAATACTCAACATCCGCAATTGAAGGGAGGAAGGAATTACTGAGCTCATAGTTTCAGAAGATCTCTTTCTCTCACACCACAGTCCGTTCCTGGGGCAGCCAACAATGGTGAAGGCACATGGCAGGGACAGAGGCTGGAATGCAGCTCACCCGATTGCAGTCGAAGCCAAGTGAGTTTGAAGACTCAGGCGAAGGCCAGGGCTTCCCCAGGAAGAAGCTGCAACAATATTTCCTCTTCCTCCCTTTATTTATTTCAATCCTGGGCCCCACACCCAAGATGGGTGCCCCTCACCTACTCTCTGGCCCTGTATTAAACAGCACTCACCTGAAAGCTATTTGGGCCCTTTCCCTGTGGCAACAAGTTGATATAATCCCTCCAGTTCAAACCCTGAGCATCTGCCCTTTCCACCCAAGCTCTGCCTTCCAATAATACACAGTTCCAAACACATGATGCTTTTGGGAGACACACAAGATCTAAACTGTAGCATCATCTGATCTTGACGAGTTCACATGACATTGGGTCTGGCAGACTTTCTTGGGAGGTTGTGCTAGGTGAGTGTAATGCTAAAGTTTTGTGCTGTTATTCAAGCAATGGGAACTCCTTAACTAAATGATTAGATTTTAGTCTCAGCTGTCCATTAACTATAATTTTTCTATATGGAAATTCCTTAACTTGATGATGTGAGATTTTTTTTTTTGGCCCAAACCTTACTTAGTAATTCAATACTATTAAAATGTCTGGAGAACATCTTTTAGTGGAGTGGATGTTGGTGTTATATTGTCATCAGATCCTTGAATGGTGTCTGTTTCTCCTGGTCCTTTCACTTGGACTTTATATATCATTCATGAAAATACTGCTAGGCTGAGATTGCAGCCTCCGCAGAAATATTTGGAGAAATTAATTAATGCTTTAGTTGCATGGAAGCTAAAAGCCCATAACTCTTTACTTGTGGGAAAGAAAGATTATGACTTTTTTTGCATATACTTTACCAGGACCAGGTCCCTCAATCCTGGAAAAGTAGTAAGTGTGAAGACTGCCTCTTCTCCTTCAGTGGGAATTGTGATTTGTAAAATCTGATGTGGATTCTAATTCTTTGAAATACTTAAAAAAATGCTGAAATCCAATTCAGTATATTTGCTTGATCTTTTGTCACCATATGTCCCAGTCACCTGGTGAGAATGGAAGCAGCAGGCGATTTAATTTGTTCACAGTGTAATCTTAGGTCCCTCTGAGTAAGAGCTTTTAGCAGCTTTGCTCCCTAATTGTGGAATTTACTGCCCATTTCTAGTCCCGGTTCCCTGCTTATTTCTGCTGAAATAAACTCAGGCTTTGTGCATTAGTTGAAGTGTTTGAGCCCCTCAGCAGGGGTGAGAGGGGCCTATTAAGCTGGAGAGTAAAGTTTATTGTTCCAGTGTCCAGCTTTTGCCCTGGAGAGGAGAGTACACAGTCCCCCCTCCTGTTCTTTATGTGCTGTTACAGTGTCCAGAGCCAAGTCGGAACAACAGGAGCAATGGTAATGAAATCACAGGAAGCGTTCAAGGACACACCTGGAGCCGCCAAGTAGGGAGAAGCAAGTACAGGAGGAGCAGAGAGCGTGGAAGAACCGAGGAGGGAATGAATCAGCCTCTTCTCTGCAGTTCTTCCCTCCCTTTTCTTGCTTAATTCAATGACATTCTCATGTATCTTAGGCAGCTCTTTTGCTGAAATATTTATTTGCCTTGAGTAGGGCTGGACGAAACATTAACCACGGAGTTGGTAGCTGACATGTGCCATATTCCTTTGCTTTGCTGAGAGTCTTCGCCCAGGGAGCAAGAGCCCAGGAACCACTGGAACCTCTTCAGTGTCCCCTCCCACCTCCACACCTGCCACAGCGGTTCCCCAGAACTGGAAGCAGCAAGAGCAAGTTATTTCACTAGAGCCATTTCACCCATAAGTCTCTGAGATGTGTGCTAAGATCCCGCATCTTGCCTTTGTTGCTTACTCATTTAATTTATTAACTAGAAGACACAGAGAGAGCACATTTGCAAGAATTCTGGTAAAAGCAATGCGGTGGGAAGAGAGATTGGATTTATGAATATGATCTCATTATCGGCTTCCCAGGGGAGTTGGACATCCTCTCCCACTGCTGTTCAATAGAACTATGTAAAGACACCCTGTCAGTGATGTCACTGCACTAGGTGAAGAAATCTAGGGAATGCTGAGCTCCGTGTGACCTGTGTTAGGGGCATATGTGTTATTGGGAGTAAAGATGTCAGCTTTCAAGGGGGTAGAAAGGCTGATCATGGGACCTGGGTGCATGGACATGCAGGTACACACCCATACATACGCATATGTGTGCACACATGCAGACACACACACACACACACACACACACACCTTGACATGGAAAGCTAACATCCACTTATTTTCTCAGTGAGAAGATTCAGGAGGCCAAGTATATACCTGAGGTCATGAAGATCTCTACTGGGCCTTGTACTAAGTTTTTTTATCATTTACAAAGCCTTCAAGATTAAGGGCAGGCATCATTTCCACTTACAGCCCAGGTGGAAGCCCTCTTTGCCCTGCTATGAAGTGTGAAGAAAACCTAGTACAGAGCTCTCCATTTTGCACAGAAAGCCACAATGCGTACGTGGTGAGTGAGTCTTCTCATGTGTGATTGCTAGTGTGCTGTTTCTAAGATAAAGAAAGGGCCTTTATGCTGAGAAAAGTGAACCTGTATGTGTGTGTGTGTGTGGAGGGGTGGGTGGGTATGTGTCAGGGTCTTTTGAGGGCCAGAGGAGAGAAGTAGGACGAGTGGGATGGGGCTTAATAACTGGGTAAGTTTGGAGGAATTAGTCACAGGAGTAAGAAGTTGAGACAGTCAGAATAGGAAAAGCAGAGAACTGAGTCAAAGTCAGACAGGATCACAGAGGTTAAAGGGGGGATGGTGGATCATAAACCTGGGCCTGAGATGTAATTTAAATAGCTTAACTTGATGGCAAACTCAGTCCAATAGGATGATGCTACCATTTTGCTCCCTGATACCTACACTAAGCTTAATCCAGAGGCCAGTAGGTAGCTGGTGTCCAATAAATATTTCTTAACTGAATGAATGAATAAATAAATGAACAAGGCAACTGGAGAAACTGGGCAACATACTATACATTCTCTGAAGGTGCTGGGAAGAAGGCAGCATGACAGTAATTAGAGGAAAAGCACTGTACCTCTGCCCTTCCAGGCACAGGCACAGATGTCTTTGTGGAACCAGGCAGGGGTTCTCATACTTGGCTGCAAAGTTGGCTTGCTATTGAGTGGCCCCTTTTCCAGTTGGTGGTATTTACATCCCTATTTATTGGACACAGGGCTGTTATATGGGCACAGGGTGTACAAAAGGTCTCTGATAAATTGTTCTGAAGGTTAGAAAAGTGGGTTTTCTTAATTCAGCTTGTTCTAGAAAAACTCCCATTTTAGGGCCATACTAAGGGTTCAGAGGGAAAAGGAAGTTTGACTTTGAGGGTTTTTTGGTCTTCTACTTGAGAAATTGTGTGTGTGTGTGTGTGTGTGTGTGTGTGTGTGTGTGTATGAGGCAGTTTGAGGTAGAGAGGGAGAGTACACAAGAAGAGGGATTAGAGAAATAATCACACCTTAGAGAAACAGCTATACAGAAATAATGAGCAGGAGAGATACAAAGACACACTGATAAAATATGGTGAAGGTATAGAAAGGATCACCAAAGGCCTGCTGGAGCCGCCCATTAACTGTGGTTGGTGGCATCACTAAGGGTAAGGTAATTTTTAATCTAATGACTGCAACTCTAGGGATTTAGTGCTGTTAGGTCTTAGATGGTTCAGAAGAAAAAAGAAATCAACCTCAAAATAGAAGAGGTATTTTCCTAAAATATAGTCCTATCATTGATAAATACAGAAAGTACTTCAACATGGCACTATCTTCCAAGAAGAGACCCGAATGTAGGACGGAGAAGCCGTTCTGCTGAACTGGATGCTCAGCTGCAAGAGCTTTACTGATAACTCTTCTGTACCTCTGTATCCATGTAGATGCCTATCACTGCGATGACTGAAACAAATATTTATGGATCACAACCTTAATAAGCACATGCCCTTTTCATTGCTTTTATTCTTCTGCAGGTGAAGACGAAGCCACTTTTCTTCCTGACTCCTCTGCCCCTCCTCACCCGTAAACAGAAATAATTATAAATTATCCCCTGGGCCAGTCAATAGGAAATCTTCCAAGTCTGGGCTTTAATTCATCTTGGGTAATAGTTCATTTCACACAGGTCCACCAGACAGGAATAACTTATTTTAATTGGCCATCATTCGTGATTCAGAGCGTGGTCTACTTCAGAGGTGACACTGCCACTTTATTGTAACTGTATTTCTCTGACTCATGGTTATCTAACTGAAGGAAGTAGATCCATTTTTAATATATCATAAAAGCACATCAAAAATAAAATGGATTTCTCTCAGTCCTTTCTGACTGTCTCACGCAATGCCAGTCAATAAAAGACTGTTCGATTTGATGACTGACCACCAGCTGTACATAGAGTTTCCCCAAAGGAGATGGCCTGGAGAAGCAAGACTGCAGAGACAGTGGTGGTGACCTGTGGTGAGGAAAAGGGACAATAGGAGATGCTCTTCAAGCTCCTGTAGTCCTTTTAAATAAGACTGACGCAGTTAGGACTCCTGTAGTTCCATCATTTTGTCACAGGACTTTTTGTTCTTCATTGGAGACAGCCACGTAGTGGTGCTGAGGGCCAGGGGCATCTCATATGTAATGGTATCTCATACCTTTCAAAGATAAGGAAGAATAGTCCAGGTATGCACAAGAGCGTGGGCAAAGAGGGGTGATCACTGCATCGAGCAACTTGCTGTACCTACTGCATTGACTTCCTGGACTCTCCCCAAGGACTGTGATCTCCTTGCTGTAGGATGAAGATGCTGACAGGAACTTAATTTTTTTTTCTCCCCCTTCAACCAAATAGTCTCTTCTCCTTAGAAGGAGTTATAAGGGGATGGATGGAAGGAGAGTACATTCATTTTCTAGTTACAAATAGCCAGCCTAGTAAACATAAGATCCCGGATTCAGAACTATCTCCATGTCACCAAGGGTCACTCTGGTGCTCCCACAGTGGCCTCCAGCGTCTCCCACCTGCTATTTTCCTAACTCAGCCACCTGAAGTCTCTGTATAAACAGCTCTTGGCACCTGCTTAGAAACTCTTGCTTTCTCCCAAGGGAAAGCAGATTTTAACTAATGCATTTGAGTCACAGGCTTCAGCTTTTAGGGCTGGGCCCATGGCGAGTTAAGAAGGATTCTCCTTTCAGCTAGGTAATATAGTTTGCAAGAAAAAGAAGATGCCCGCTTACAAATGCTATTAAGGTATGCATGTGGGTATGCCTATGTGTACCAATAGTTTCTGTCCATACCAAAGTCTGAATTCTTAGTATTTACATAACCAAATAATGACTAAATGGATAGTACCAAAGAACTAAGATTCTATTCACACACGTTATGGGAGAATGGTTGTTCATGCACGGGTGTCTGTGTGGATAAACATAAACATTTGCAGTACACACACATCCAGAAACTATGATGTTAAGCCAGGCGTTTAAACTCAAATATATTTCCTTATAAAACAAGTTTATGAAAGGTCGATTCCTTGACTTTCTGTACCTAAAATTAAATAAGCTTATAAGACAACTGAAGTATTATACATTTGCCAAAAATACTAAAAATAATGTGGCCTTTTCAGTTTCTGCTGGACTTTCCAGAGTGTATGTGGAGGTACTGAATCACTCCTTGCAGATCTCCAGGCCCTGCTTTCCTTTACCACTGCATTTCTGAGCCATAGAATAGCACCACTCTCTTCGTAGTACACATAAGCTTCACCCAGCTTCATTTTCCGTGCGTCATTTACGTTCAAGGGAGTTGATGAAGTTTGTTGTACTTTGGAGAAACTTTTCCTGTGTTCCCAAAACAAACTCACATGTGCGTGTCATGGTTTATGGACATGGGCAGAGTCACACATAGATGTTCCTTGGGGATTTTAGATAATGAATTTATGCATTTTATAGCTGTTATCTGCAAATACTTAACAATGACCACCCTTGAATGAAATTGGTCTGTTTTCACTCAAAATCTTAAGTAGGCATTGTTTCCTTAGTTAGATTGTAGCCTGAAAAATATTTTTACATGGTGCATTCCAGTGTTATGTTTCCAGTTGAACCACTTCCCCCTCTTTCTTCCTAATAAATGACACAGTAAATATAGTGATAGGCAACTGTTTTGCTGAAGTATGTAGAGGTGAGAAGCATCTCAGTTCTAATTTAGTAAAGGGTTGTTTTGGCCATTTGCCAGAGCCTTCCCTAGCTGGGATTTCTGGGGTCGTTTGTTTGTTGAGCTTCCCTGTTAACTCACCTCTGGATGGAGCCTGTAAATGAAGTGAGCTCAGCTCAATTTTGTTCTGTGTCTCTTTTACCATTTCAATTTGGTTTTCAAATGCTCTGTAAGCATATCTTTTAAAAAATGGGTTTCCTGAACACAGACACGATGAAAAGGCATAATCACTGACTAGTGGTGCCAGGAGACATCTCTGAGCAGTTCTGGAGATGAGGATGTCTGGAAAGTTTATTGCCTTTAATTTGCACAGCATTCCCTCCCTTACCCCCACCCACCCCATCTGTAGGTGTTAGGAGATCTTTAAGGAAGCTTGACATTTAGCTTTGAATTTAATACACTTTTTTTTTTTTTGGTTCTTCTTAACAACCAGGGTAAGTTTTCATAGGTAATTTAGCAAATGTCAAACTTTTCTTACAAGAGATTTGATTTATACAGCCAAGCTTGTTATTATCATTACTCAGATTCTGCAGAACTTGTGAGGCTATCACAGTGTGATCTTCATCCTTGAATGCCCCGAGGGCCCCAGAGGAAGTCCTGTGTCCCCCACCTTCATGCCTAGCATTTCTGCTGTGGCCTCTCACGTACTCTGTATTCTCTGTGCCTTCACCAGTGAGGATACTCCTGGGTACAAATATTAGCTATTCCATTTTGCATCTGGCTCCTCATCACAGAAACAGAAGTCATTTCTCCTTATTATTGTGTACTTTCCTGTCTTTCAGTGATGACAACAGGTGAAGAATTCCACTTGTAAGTGATCAGGGCATAGTTGTGAGATGTTCTCTGCATGCAAAATCCTGCCTACAGTTCTTGCTTGCTTATCAGTATCAATTTTCTTTTTCTTTTTTTTTAAATGGAAATAGTACCCATACTTATTTTGGTGAGCTTTTTTTGTAGTGGTGTTTTACATTTAGTTCATGTCAAAGTTTCCTGAGGATGAAACTGCGGCTACTTTTATTTCCCTATAATGTGACCAGGCTGTCCAGTTAGATCCTGGTATCTTCCTGGTCTCAGTAATTGGTTACACATTGTCTTGTGTCCTCATAAAAACCAACCAGCATTAAGAATAATCTCTTTGTTTTTGTTGGCGTTGTAGAAGCATACATTCCAGTACTGGCCCAATGTGTCCATCTCTCATGATGGCCACTGAGAAGAAAATCACCTCAAAGAAAATCATGGTCAGTGTCAGAAGAATGGGTAGCCTGGGGACCCTGGCACTATCATACCTTATGGTTGAATCCATCTGTCCTTAGCTATTCTTTCATTTCTCTTAACCCAGTTTGAATATTTTGTCATTTGCAGTGGAATGACACATGTTCTCTTCTAAGAGCTTTTGTACTATTAGAAATATTTATATTTAAGTATGTGACATTTTAAAAAATTATAGACTTGGAAAAATTTTACATGATCCATTCCAGTTTATATATTAGAGACACACACACAGGCAGACACACACAGAGAGAGACACACACACAGACACACATATGTATTGCTACGACTTAAATCTTAAATATGATGTGGTCCTCGACCTCCAACTCAGGAGGCATTCCTTCCCCAAAGTCATGTGCATGAGACTAAGCGTGTAGGAACTTAATCCAGTTGTAGTGTTTATAGCTGGGGATGGAAATTGGTTAGATTAGATATAGTCATTAAGGTGGACCCTCTATGGTTGGGTCCTGGTGCTTCGTAAGGAGATGGAGAGAGGCTGAAATGCTCACACTTGCATTCCCTATCCCCTGCAATGTGTTGCTCTCTGCTACTTTGCAACTCTACCGGCAAGAATACCACCACCAGATGCGGCCCCTGAACCGTGTACCTCTGGAAATATAAACCAAAATAAACCTTTCTTCTTTATAAAGTTGCTCTTCTTCAGGTATTTCAGCTAGCATTTTGAAGCTGATTGTAGTTTCCTAAACACATTGAGTGCTAAGTTGAATTGGTAAATAACTGTCAGCTTAAACAGGCTGAGAGACGCTGGTAGTGATAAGGTAAATTAAATGCAAAATATGAATAATAACAATACGACCAGGAGTAGTAGCTGTAGTCAGCTTTCCAGCCCAAAGAATTAGCCACCGTCTCGCTCTGAGATGGATGGAAACACAGCCCTCTGGACCATCAAATTGTCTCTCTGGAGGCTCCACAGCAAAGAAAAAGAATGTATGAATGAATGAGAATATAGACCCTCAGGAACCTAACTACCCTTTCAAAGCCTTACATTCAGTAGTCTGGAAAAGTTCTCTACACATAGATATCAGGGTTATTTCTCCTGGTCCAGGTGACTGACATGAATCTTTGGGTTCCCAGGTGACTCACATAAATATTGGGATTAAGCAGTTGGGGCTGAACAAAACTTCATGTATCACTCCCAGTGTGATGCTCCTGGCTAATAGTCAGTCATTCCTTGACTTGTGTTGGTTATCCATTTGTGTCCCTACTGCAGACTCACCTCTCTACAGAGTGGTTCCTACTGCACAATGTAGTATTCCTACCAATTGCCTTATCACAGGCCCAACATCTAATCTAGCCTCTTTCTTCTCTACCTAGAGAACTGCAGCCCAGTTCTCACAGTTTATTAATGATGTTGCCACCACTGTAAAGATGTCTGTGTCTTTTAATTGTGCTTTCACTGCTTTTTATTGCCCGTCGGATGGCCTCTCTTCCCAAGTAATCAACAGTCCTAGTTTATCTTTCCTCCCCCGTGTTCTTGGCATCCCAAGGATATGGGCAATATCGCACACGTAGCAGGTGGTCCACAAATGGTCTTTGAATAAATGATTGACTAAGGTGAGGACGGAAATAGGAAAAGGTAACAAACCTAGAGAGTGAACTGCATGCAGCATGCTTGTCAGATATTTTGGAAGATGGGGCAGAAGATATGTTATAGACATAGGCTAGACAGGTCATTGATTTAGAAATGAACCATTTTTTCTAAGTGTATAGCATCGTGAACATGGTTAAATAAAGCGTGAGATGTTCAAGTGCCTTGTTTGATAAGCTTCTGTTAAGATGTTATTCACAGAATTGCATATTGATAAAATACTTGATTTAAATGTCAATTTCAGGTATCCATGCATAGGAACTGGGCATGAAGTTAGTATGTATTCCTCAGGGTAGGTTAGCTAATGTAACAAACAATCCTTCAAACTCAAGGGCTCAACCCAATGGAATACAGTAAGGATAATTCTGGTAGCCGGAAATCAAGGACCATGCTATTTTCATCATCTGAGTATACCATCTTGGAACTCCAAGGATAATTTGTTACCATCCAGCTGCCTGCAGGCGTGGCAAGGAGAGCAGAAAAATTCCTTTGGAACCTGCACTCTCTGATTTCTTTGGTGGGGATTGACTGGTTAGGATTTTTCATAACTCAGCTATCTCGCCCCACTTAGGTTTGAGGTGGATGGCAAATATATGGTTGGAAGAAATTGAGTCATGTTGTGACCCAGAACCCTATCTCTGCTGCATTGGTGAATAAACTAAGTATTTATCTAAAGCAAATAAGAGCTCAGTGAGAAATGATATTCACAGCTCTATTTTGTCAATCATAAGAAGTCAACCTTAAAAGCCTGTGAAAAATTACAAAAGGCATGTGGCACCATTTTTCAACTTCGTAAATGGTTGCTTTGTACTCATTCAGGTAGACAGGATAATTTAACAGCAGTGATTCTATCAGCACCATCATCACCATCATCAACCCCATTACCACATTTTCATTGAGAGTCTAATATGATGTATAGGTCAGTGCACCAGGTAATGGAGTTTCAAGGAAGCATAAAGGCCTTGAGGATCTTATAATCAAGTTGAGAAGTCTGAGTAACTACATTTATAAGGTAAATCATAATGCAAGGCTGCGTGTGTGCTTAGTGCTAAATGCGTGGCAGTGGTATTAGAGAGAAGTGGGGCCTCCCCAAGATAGATGTAATAGACTCTAAGAAATATGGCTATTGCCTACATCAGAGAATCGTAGGCTATAGAAGCCCTGAAGGCTTTTAAGGGATCGAGGCCACCTCCGCCAATCTATCTGTGAGTATGGAAGCTTATTTCTAAAGATTCCTTTGCTTTCCCTTTCCCAGTCTTATGTAGCACCCGCTCCTGGAACCAAGGCTGACTCTGTAACTTGCTTTCTATCCAGAGAACGTGGCAGAAGTGGTCTAGTTTCAGGACTAAACCCAGAAAAGGCTGAAACCCTCCTGGTGGTCTCAGAATTCACACACTGGCGGAAACCATTTATCACCTAAGAGAAATGACTGTGTGTCTTTGTCCCTTTCTCATCATTGGACACAATTCTTGACATTCGTAACTTAAAGGAGGAGAGGTTTATTTTTAGCTCGCAGACCCAAGATCTCAGTCCAGGCATGGTCTGCCAGCATTGACAGAAGGGCCTGGCAGGAAGGAAAGCAGCTCAAAGCATGGTAGCCAGGTAGGTGAGAGAGAAGGGGGGATCTGGGAAGGAGAGAGACTGTTGATTTGGATTGGAATGTCCCCCAAACGTCTCTTGCATTTGGATGGTTGTAGATAGTGCCCCCATGGTCTTTTGAGGGATATTTTACATTTAAATCATAGAACTATGCTTTTGAAAGCTGAGGCTGGGAACGTGGAGAAGCCGTGTGAGCAGAGGGCCCCTAGCCAGGTATTATCCACTGCACTTTGGCCTCCAGTCATTTGAGTGAAAGGTCTATGTCAGGTAACAAGACCAATCAAGCCACTTACTCCTGTGACTCTACCCCTGCCACCAAGTGACTACAAGTGTGCGAAAGACCTACGTGCAGACTTCCCAGCCGAGTTCAGCCAGCTCACTGAATCACTACTGCTTTAAGCAACTGAGTATTGGCGCTGTGTTACAGAGCCATAGGTAACAAGGACAAGGAAATTGAGACCACAGAGGCTGGGTGAGCTCCCTAGGGAAAATGCTATTTATGACAGAGCAAGATGTAAACTATACATTGCATCACTACCCCAGTATATTTGAGGCCAAGGCATCTGGATCTTTAGTGGACACCAGAATCACCAAGAGAGGTTTCTAACACTCAGTTGCCTGGACTCCCCCTCAGATACTCTGATTCACTAAGTCTGGCATTGGGTCTGAGAATCTGCGTTTCTGATGACCTCCCAGGCCATGTTGATGCTGCTAGTTGGTGACCACACTTGCCTTGTACCAAGCCTAAGCTAATCCCTCAGCACAGGTTAGGCATCTTTTAGCACCTGCTGCTCTCTCTTTGTGCTTCGTCACGGATGCCCGATTGCTGCATTTTCAGGTTAGTAATGGAAAGTACAAAGTGAAAAACCTTGTTCCAGAAGTGCCTAGTTGCAGCTGAGCCCAATTTTAGCTTCTTCAGCTGTAGGCGCCCATATGGTTTGCATGCAAGACATTCTTATCTGAATGTTCTCTGGGTCTGACAGGGCAGGTTTCATAACCTTGTTACCAGAAGCAATTAGGGGCACCATCCAGATTTTCAGATCCCTTTCCCATGGAGACACATGTTGGGAATCTCCCACAGTGAATTTAATTAGCAGAAAACATGGCTAAGCCAGGGGCCTGCTGTGCCAATAAGAGTCATGACTGCCCAATGATAGCAGCTCCTTTTGCTTAAAAGATGACAAGTTTCTAAAAGGTGATGATGAGTCCTAGCCCGGCATCAGGTGCAATTCTGTGTGGCCTGATTTCATGTAACCAAGCAACTCACACACTTTGCTTCTATTTGATTGAAAGGGTTCACCTAGGCAGAGACACAACCAAGACAGGGTAATGGCTTGCAAGTGATAGCATGAGGCACTTCCCCTGTGTCCTGGGACCCACGTGGGTCACAGGTGTATTTTGGCAGATGTTTTGTATGGGATACAGCAATCATATTTATCTCTAAGACTGTTAATGCAGGTTATCTTGTGAGTATTTATATCCTGTATTAGTGAAAAGTACACTACTGATTTGGTTTAGGTTATCTCTGCATTAAAAGCCACAGAATTAAAGTCTTCTTGCATCATGAGACTATTTGAAGATGACTTGTTAGACTTTAATGAAAGTCAAAGGCAATCGTTGGTTAAACAGCAGTGGGTGAATCGGCCCCTCCTCTGCAGAATGCTCGTGCCACCTGTTACAGTGCCTGTTAGCTTTAATGTAAGAAATTGATTGAATATGCTCCTTGTGAAATAATCTCATATGAGAATTAATGAATACACTAAGTCCCATATTGTAGAGTTTGACATGGACTGAAGTTATTGGTAAACTGGGAATTGTTAATATCCCTAGTGTTTCTGACTTGGGGTAGTTGATTGATGATCATAATTTAGCCAGGACTTTGGTATTAATGGGGCCCAGTGGCTCACTTAGAGTGGGTGGTCAAGGCATGACATGTGACTCTGACTTCTAAGGAAATGATTTAGTAACAGAGAGCAACCATTAAGTAATGAACACCTTTTATTTTCCATTTTAATTCCAATTTCCACAACCGTAACAGAAATATGTGAAAATGAACATATGCAAAAGAAAATTGTGCAAGCCATAAATTTAATGTTTCAGTGCGTAGGAGAAATTAACAAACTTTCTGGGTATCCTTTGTGTACAAGAGGTGGGCCTTGAGCCCTGAGCAGTGCCCGGTAGCACAGGTATTAGGAAATCTCAGGAACTTAACTCAGCTGTGCGGCCAGGCAAGTGGATTGTAGGTAGAAGAGTTGAGGAGATGGGTGGGCAAAATGGGTCTCTGTGAACCCCACCAAAACATCAGTGTGGGATGGTAAATGAAAAATATTTGCCAAAGTGAGCCTAGCAAGCAGCTCTCTAAAGATGTTGAAGTTTTCTGTAATGTATGGCTTTAATTTACATTCACTTTATGTTCTGTGCACAAGAGAATTATTTGGAAGAGGTTTAATTTGACTAGCTGCTGAATGCAGTTAGGTGACTAGCAACTGAGAGGAGAGTTCTGGTTGTGGATTGCTCATGCACTTGGGCTGGTCCGTTGCTTCCCGAATCAGGGATAATAGTGCTGCAGTCAATAAACCTGCTGCGTTGAACATGGAGGATATATATGTATATATAAGTTTACATTTATATATATGTACAATTCATGTATATTTAAAATTATATAAGAAATTATGTAATTCACACATATTTACAATTATATATGAAATCATATTATGTATTAAATGTAAACTAATATACATACACTGAGAAATATATTGATATATATAAGTTTACATTTTCTATAGTGTTTTGTCTTTGCCTATGTTTGAAAGGCTTATAAATAAAACTTGAGGGTGTCTCAAAAGGAGGGCAAAGGTACTGCCAACTTTGCCTTAATAGATTAAATTCACTGTTTTTTTTTCCCCCATGAAACTCCGACATACAGAGCTTACATGTTTTGAAAAGTATGGCCATGCGGAACTTGTAAATTGCACTTTTCAGGTATAAGGGCTCATACCTTAGCAGCCTCCCAATTACTCTTAAAATGGCCAGACGATCTAATTTTAAAAATCGGGATCTTACCCAAAGTTTGTCATATTTATTATGCTTGATTGACAAGAATGTTCTGCTGATTTTAATCAACATGAAAGTCTATATTTGGTTGAGATTTTAGTTTGTTCTACTGGGAAATTTGATTTATCTGTTTTGAGCAACCATCTGGAGTAAGTTTATTCATACTACGTGTCAAGCATATATTTATGTTGTAAGATCAAAATCCCTAAATTGCATCCTTTTGAAATTTTATATATTATATAATGACAATTGCCAACACCACAATGAAATGATTACATGGTTTTCAAAAATGGAAGCATTGTAAAACAAAACGATTACAATGCATAATGAGCAAATTCATTTACTGGAATATAAATGTGTGGTGAATAACCAAACACACACCCGATATGCTAAGATGAATTTTCTGTCATTAGAAATACAATTATACTGTATTGAAATTGTCCAGGTTTAACAAAAGTAAATAGATACATTGTTACTCAGGCAAAACTAGATCCAATTAATTTGTGAGAGTTTTTCTTAATTATGTCATAAATATATGAAATAACTTATAGTTAATAAGGACTGTACAAAAAGGTATTGATTATGTGTGTTTGTGTGTGTGTGTGTGTTCACGTGTATGTGTATTATTTTCAAAGAAGCACTGTTTATCCAAGTCTGTTCTGCATACAGTTTGAAGTCTTCCAAGATAATCTTTTGTCTTACCATCTACTCTTGGACCCAAGCCACATTAGCCTCTTTGAGTTTTCTCCCGTAGAACAGAATATTCTTAACATTCTCCCAGGGTTTGGATGGGGAGCGATGTGTTTTATGTGTTGATCTTAGTAGAGAACACTGCTTACGATGAGCTAGTAAGGTCGGTTCCCTTCCTCTGCTGTAATGTTACTTTCATTCTTTGGCTAATTGCAAGATGATCTTTTAAATCGAGGCTATTAACTCCTCAGGTTTCTTTCTCTTTCCCTGTTATATCAGGTAGGATGTTTCAGCTACAAGGAATAGAATCCACTGATGGCTCAGTTAACCAATTAGAATATTCATTACATCACATAGCAGCAACCCTAGAAATAGATATTTCCAGAGTTGGGCTAGAGGCTCAGTGTCATCTGCAAGAATTTTCTGTTTGCCCCTATTTTCCTCCTGTTGGCTTGGTCCTTTAGCTCTTTCTTCTCTTGGCTGCAGGCTGGCAGCTGTAGGGTCAGACATCACATGTAGCCATGACAACGTCTAACCAAAGAGGAAAAGAAAAAAAAAAAATTTTTGCATCTCTTTTTATCAGGGTGAATTCTTTCCTACCCTTGCTTATCACCAAGGCATGTGTGGTCAAGTTCCATGGACCCTATTGGAGCCAGTTTCCACGTCTTGCATTCAAGAGAAACTTGAGAAAGTAACTAGGGTTTGTCGTTGATGTTGTTGTAGTTGTTGTTGATGCTGTCTCTCCCTCTTCTTTCTTTCTTTCTTTCTTTCTTTCTTTCTGCCTTTCTTCTCTCTCTCTCTCTC
The DNA here is from genome assembly GCA_004027205.1 of Ctenodactylus gundi. Taxonomy (NCBI): domain Eukaryota; kingdom Metazoa; phylum Chordata; class Mammalia; order Rodentia; family Ctenodactylidae; genus Ctenodactylus; species Ctenodactylus gundi. The sequence continues at coordinate 82,501 of PVKB01005071.1, read as the reverse complement.
TCTCTCTCTCTCTCTCTCTCTCTCTCTCTCTCTCTCGGTTTTGGGATAAGGGAGGAACGATTAAGAATATTCTCAGAAATACCTGCCCTGAACTTACATTTTGTATTTGTCTTCTTCACATGGTGTGAGATGGAGATGACGTCAGGCCTGTGAGTGACTGAGTCTCGTGTTAAATTCTTGTGAGAAATTCTGAGAATGTTTCTTAGAGTGAAGCTGTCTGTATCCCACATGTGACTTTTGGGGAAGGAGGTAATTTGAATGCAGAAAACACCCATCAAATATACTTTCACTGCACCAGGTAGGTGGAATTCATTCTACTTGAATTCCGTGCAGAAGAATTTTGGGATTTATGGGAGTGGATGAGACTTTGTCTTAGCCTCGGTTTTGAGGATTAAACAACCATCTGAGGGTCTCAACTAGGGGGTCAGGAATGAATTGGGAGCTACAGGAAGATAACACGTGATGAGGCCTCTGCTCTGCCCACTGACCCAACAGCAAAGTGCTTGGGATCTGCGAAAAGCAGCCAGTTTCAGCAGATGCTAATGCTGCAGGTCTATGGCCCACACACTGAGGAGCTAGAGGACCTATGAATGGGCTGACTTTTATGAGATACCATTTGCCTAGAGGGCAGGGAAACTCCATAGTGTTCCAAAGCCATAGTCGGTTACCTTTCTTCTGCAATGGAAGGTTAGGTGAAAGTCAACTGCTTGAAATATCTCATGAATTTTTTCTCCTCTGTTTCTCTATATAATAAGATGTGGCAGGAAGCTTTGGGACCACTAAGAAGGAATTTGAAGTTTAAGTGTGGGAGATATTTGATAACTGCTTAATGGACTGAGGGTCTTGATGGATAATTGAAGTGCTCCTGCCGAGAACCTTAGGTGTGATGGAATGTCATGGCTTTTTTCTTAAAGATGTCATCATTTTTTAGTGGTGCTCAGCAAAGAGGGTCCACCTGGGTCTCTCACCTAACATGTGGTATAGAGCGGGGTCTGCTTGTTCTAGTGGATCCTTACCCCATAGTTTCTGATCAGGTTTGGTGAGATTCTGAGAATTTTCATCCTGACCAATCTCAGGCGATGTTGCTGGTCTTGACAATACCTTGGAGAGAAGTCTTCAAAGCCAATGCAAGAACATTCTTCTAGGAGCCTCCCCACAAACTCCAGGAACCGCTTCTAGACTTCCATGCCTCAAACTGGGAGCAGGCAGGAGGGAGAACCAGCATGGGATAGAGCATTCTTTCTTTCAATTTCAGGGTGCAGGGGTGAAATGGAGAACAGAACTGAAGGTGATGGTGCAGGATACTCTGTGCAGGATATTGAGGTGCAGGTTTGGGTCATGAGAGGGGCTTCCTGAGCATTTGAAAGAGGTTGGTGACAGGATGCCTGATTTCCATGCTATACCGGTGCTCCCCCAACCTTGATGTGAACTATGGGAAGTATGCTTAGTAACCTTTAGCCAGCCTTCCTGCCTTTCAGAGGATGCCGTTCCTGGAAAGCCTGGCTTGTGATGAAGCACCTGTTTGCTCCCAAACTCTAAAAAAGACTTTGAAACTGCTGTGATGTCAATATGTTAGGACGTAGAAAACCTGAGTACATTTTGATCTTATCTGCCCCTGGATTCATCTTACTCATCAGTTCTATGTTTAAAACAACTCAAGTCTCTTTTGATTTGAAGTGTAACCTCTCCGGGATAAATACACATTTGTGCTTCTGAGAATTTCTGAGTTCAAGGCTATTTTACCTCTTCCTAGGGTTCCTTCCTCTCTGTGATTGCCAGGAGGGCAATTGAGCTCAACGGATACCCATTTGGAATGAGAGGGAGGGGTCTAGTAATGCTTCTGTGTTACCTCATTGCCTTCCTCTTCTCAATCCTGACCATTAGATGTGCTCTGCCATCTAGGCCTCATGTCTGGGATCCTGATCACGGCTCTCACTAGTGATGTCTGCTTGCTTTCTTCCTTGTGGCTGGTTGTGGTGATGTCAGTGTATGCATTTTCTGAGGAGAGGATAAGTGAAATAGAACAAAATAAAGATAGGTAGAAAGGAGATAGAGGAAACAGTAATTTAAAAATTATCTATTTTAAATAAAAACCATAGCTTCAGGACAAAACGTTATCCAAGGTCACCGTGACCATTGGGGAGATTATGTGAACTTGAAGCAATCAAGAACCACACCTAGATTAAAGTTTTGGAACCATGAATAGATTGGGAATTGAGAACAAGCCTGGATCAGAGTGTGGGTGATTTGTGGGCCCATGAATGAGGGAAGAGCACCCACCTGGATATGGGAAGCCCAACTGGAACTTGCAGGGTACAAACAGAAGGAAGAAGGAAGACTGTTATAGCGTCTACCTCTGGGAAAGCTTGCGCCTTCGCAGTTGTCTGTGGACGCCAAGTTGCTACACGCCACAGATCTCCATCACAGATTCGCTGCAGTCTCGACTTGGGCCTGTCTGCCTGTCACTGATCTTCAGATCTTCAGCCTCCGGTCTTCACCATTGTGCTTTGAACAACCGAGATCCGCAGCAGACCCTCACCGGCTGCCCTGCCGTCCTGGACGGGTGTTCTGCTTCACAGCTGAGCAGCCATCGGACACTCCAGCTCTCCTTGGATTTGTAAGCCTTCTGAATAGATCCTTTTTTTTATAAGTTCTGCAAATTCTGCCTTTTGAAAGAAAGAACCCAAACTAATACAGAAACAATCTTTTATTTTTATTTATTTATTTATTTATTTTTACTTTCCAGGAAAGTCATTCCAAACCCCCCCCCCAAAAACTTCTCTGAAGAGTCATAAAGATTCAATAAGCCTGTAAGTTGAATCTGTACTTACTATAGATTTACAAATGCCGCAACTTCCATCCTCAAGGAAACAGCACTCTTCAGTTGGTAACCTGTTTCCAAACTTCAAACATAAGCAGTGTGTTTGCGTTCTAGCCTAGCCCCCTAACTAGATAACCTGATAGACAGTCAGAATACACATCCCAAAACACCAAGCCCAAACTATAACCCACTTCTCTCAAAAGTCATCACAGTATATTCTTTGAGTATTTAGTTCTTTTCCTTTCCTAATAAAATCTGTCAAGGCCTCTTATTGGCACATCCTGAAAATACTTACTTATGACATAAGTTGCTAAACCTGCAGCTTCTTTGATGGGTGGGGTGAGCTGAATTCTCCACTTCTTTGTAGAAGGACCTCTGTGGATACAGTGATTGGTGAGAGGTCTTAAGTCGTTATTACCTCAGGGCTCTGTCAATATTTGTGTCATCAGTAGGGGGGCATGATGACACCCTCTATCACCTTGAGGTGGCCCTACAGACTGTGGAACCTCTAGGAGATTCTTCTCCCAGATTTCCAAAGAGGAAGATGGCGACTTCCTCCACTGACAAATTCCCTGGGGTCCTCCCCCAAATCCTAACCTAGGAAGGTTTATTCCAGTTCCTGAGTTCAGGATATACCCTGGAAGGCACTCCCAGCTCTTTCGGGACTGCTTATAGTCTCTGGTTTTTGGCCAGCAGAGCAGGAATGAAAAATACTCCTTTTTCTCCTTTGAAGGAGGCCTCCACACTCTATTTTCCCCTCTAGGATTTCTGATTTTACTGATGAAGGCGTAAGTGTTTGTAGCTGCTGTTCTCTCTGGCTTGCCTGGGCTTCCAGATGTGACTTTGGATATGGGACCTTTTGAGTGTTTGCTGTGGTGCAGATCCACCCCAAGCTCAGGCAAGAGTGGCCCGTCCCAGTAGGAAGGGAGTTGACAGGAGGAGCAGTGATAACTGCCAAATCAGCAGGCATGTTGAATAGAATCGCCCACTCTCAGGATGCCGTGTGCTCTGGGCTCCTGTGCCCATTAACCTCCAGCACTAATCCTGACTCTGGCCCCAACTTACCCTTCCTCCTCTTCTCACTCTTCCTCCTCCTCCTTCCCTCTCTTCCTCTGTTCTGGGTTCTCTGAGTTACTATACCTGTGGCAGCAGGAGCAACCAGATGTGGGCATCATTAATGAAGTTAACAGCGTTTCATGTGGTCTGCTGCTGATTCAGAGCGATAGCATTTTAAAAAAGCTCTGTAGTCTTTTTTTCTTCTCAATTATCAATAATAGGATGTAAGTTTCCCTGTCTTTTTGCCTTTTAATTTTTTAAAGCTCTAGACAAAGTAAAAAGTCGAGAGTTTACATTTTGTACCAACCATTTCTCTTGTACATGGCTTTAGATGTCTAGCCTGTGCGACTATTATTGTGACTTTAATGGAGTCTATTTATGTTTAAGGCCCATGTATGATAGTCAGGAAAGTGCGTGCACATTGAAAATGACTCTCTGGCATTCAGCATCGAGGTATGTTTAAAAGATAATGATACAGCTGAAAAGGAAGCTAGATTTCAGCTTACTGCCAGCCATTTCCAAAGGCTTACAGGACCCTCTCTTTGGAAAGAAAATCTTTCTGCCCGACAGCCAGAGGAAAATGCTACACATTCAAGAAGCAAGCTGCAGAAATGCTAGCAAGCTTCCTGCAGCGCAGTGAGGCTCGGAAATGGAGGCCTCGGGACCGACAGCGGTGATGTCCTTTGCACGAGTGGGGTTTATTCTGAATACTAGAGTCTGGTTAGTTCCATAGAGCTGAATTAATATGGGCATCACAGTATATTAGCTTTCTGATGGCTTTCTGTGTGAAAATTGTTCATTTTGATTCATCTTGTGTATTTCCCAACCTAAAATAGTTTTTATCCAATTGGCTCTTTAAAAATAAGTTAGTTTTGTTGTCACTGTTTGAAGAGTCCCATGTGCTCTCCAGTGTGACAGGGGACACCCTGTATTTTTTTTTCAATGAGGAACAAAAGTTCTGTGTAGATAGTTTCTTGTATATATGTAGCAGATATTTTCTACAAGTATAAAACAGAGTGGGATAGTCAGAAGCTCTGGGTGCTGATTATATTTTGTGAAAATTTCATTTGTCATTTTCCCACCTGTATGCTTTATGTCAACAGTAGATAAAGCTTTAGAAACTCAGCACAAATAAAATACATCTAGAAAGCCTCTCTGCTATGTTTTGCACACAAGAGGTTATTTTATAATTAATTTCAAAATCAGGGAAAAATCCTTGGGGCAATTGATAAGAGCTTATGGATGTATGGAACGGTTGAGTTGAAAGGGATATAGGAACAGTACGACCTATTTCCTTTGCTTTTCTAGGGAGAAAGAAGAGAATCAGAAAGTCAAATGACTTAATCAATAAATGCTGGCTTATCTTTGGTATAGCAGAATTTGAATCTAGGGCCCGTGTTGCCTACTAGGCCAGTCATATAGAACTGTGAGGAACTAGTACTAGATAGTAGCATTTATTGAGTATTGAACACTGTGCATGCATTATCTGAGTAACACGTGTAATAAACCAGTAAGAAATGTTACCCCTCAATTTTGCATATGCATTGAACAATTTCATACATTTGTTAGGTATTAGTAACATTCTATCCGCTTAAATGGGGATTTTCACAAGCCTCAGCACATCTAAGTATGAAGGGAAGCCAGGCAGCTCAGAAGTCGTGACAAAGGACTTGTTCTCACAAGACCCTCTCAGTCCTTTGCAATAGAGCTTATACATTTCTGTGTTGAAGAGGATAATGTCCCACTTGGAGACATATATGCCCTCAGCCCATGTCAGTGTAGGAAACAAGTGGTGTCAAGGTCACCAGCCAATAATGACTTGCTGGAGACCAGCTGCTTCTTTCCAGAATTATGAGCCTGACTCATTGCTCAGTGAAAACAGAAACTTTGGGGATGATTCTGTGATCTCCTTGATGAGGGGGTATACTCTAAACGCTGTCATTTCTGAGCTACAGTGGCTGGAAGTAATTTTCTCTCAACATCAGGGACCACAGTGAACTTGCTTTCTGCCTCTTATTAGTCTGCATCGGAGAGAAATTCATTTGTCAGAAGAAAGTTATTAGAACAATGTAATTCAATATTTGCATGAGAATAATAAAATTGATAAATTACAGGTGAACGAGGCCATTGAGCTCTTTGGTTTCTTCCTTCCGGGACTCACAGCAGATTTTAAATGTTTACTGTGCTGCAGTGTCTTAGATGAATGATTTGTCTATTTGATGAGGGATTAGAGAGACATGTTCTTGGCAAATAAGCCAAAATGCAACCAAAAAATCTGCCACTGCTGGGATACTACTATTCCTAGTGTCGCCACTCGTGTGTGTTTTATCCCAAGGCAACCAAACCTTTATTTTGTACTGAACTTTCCTAATTTTTGATTTGTCAACAATCAACAAGAAATTATTCTTAGAGCTACTGAGTCTATTTACTCTGTAAGATCTTTCTCCATGTACAGCTTAACAGTTCATCAAAAAGTCTAAGACAAGTATACAAGTAATTTTATGTTTTCTTGATTTTTACAATAAAATGCACCATAATTTTTTACATACTCCTTTGAGACTGGTTTGGTTTTTTACTTTCTACTTCTCTGCTTCTAATGAAATTTTGCAGTGTGCAGACACTTGTCTTTGGGCTGTGTAATTTCTCCTTTGATGATCTCATCAACTTCTTAACCAAACTACTTTTTCAATTTCATTGCATAATAATCTGGAGACTGTTAAAATACCCACTGGGGACTTGGTCTCCAGGTTTCTGTTTTGGAGACTTGGGATGAGGCCCAAGAAAGTACTTTTCTAATGTTTTTCCAGATGGTGTTACTGGGTCATGGGCCACACTTGGAGTCATACTGCTGTGGAATTCCAGTGATCACATCTAGGTACTGCAGACAGCACCAAGTTCTAGGGCTTTCTTAGGAACTCTGAGTTGATGTTTCCCACTTTCTGCTGGAGTCGTCACCTGGCTGACCCCCTAGAATTCCATGTAAAGGATCGTCCTTGTCACTGCCATCTTCATACCTTCTATGTCTACCAACAGCACCTCTTTCATCCCAGTTCTTCAAGCCTAAGACTTGAGGATCCACTTGTCTGATCCTCTCATCCTTGTGCTTCTGTACCATTGCATATCAGATCTGGTAGAACCCATTTTAAGGATGACCTCAGAGCCACCTCAGTGCCACAAGCACTTGCTCCTAGCACAGGGCTGTCTTTGTTCTCCAAAAGTATTGTCTGATTTGTGTTCTTTTTCATTGGTGACATATTGCCAAACTCATCAGTCACAGAGGGGTAGGGAGCAGGGTGATATTAGAGACCATGAGAACTTAAATTGATAAGGGAAGTCTGAAATAATGTAGCTCACTTAGACGGGAAGTTGTTGAGGTAAGTTGAGGTAAGGTCATGTCTCCTTTAATTGCTTTAGTTTTTACATATCTGCTTTTTAATCTGCTTTTGAGACCCTTACCTTCCTTAACTGAATTTTAAAAAATGAAAAAAAAATCCCATTTGATAATATTAGTCTTTATTTTGTACCTCTTGCCCCTACTACCCTTTGGGTAATAAGCTATTTTTAATGACATAGAAATGACCTTTATGCTGGCTGAGTAAATTGTGTTAATTACAGGAGATTTTAATTTAATTGGGAAAGAGAAAAGAGAGGTATTACAGTGGTGGAGGAAAAGTATAGTATTAACTACCAGTCTCTATTGCTGTTTACTTTGTATATTGACAAACTTAACTCACTGAGGGCTAAAAATTGATCTGTCTTGCCTCATTTCCATTATAGTTAAAGTCATTATGTGAAACAACAGCAGCTTTTACAAAGGGGGACAATGTATCTGTCTTAACAATTAACTAGGAAACTGGCATTTAAGTGTTTGAGTCTACTGGGTCCTTGTGAAGAATATAATTGTTGAAGATTTGGTATTCTAACATGGCAGGTCCCAGACAGTTAACCTTTATCGTGCTCTGATACTTAGTTTAGATGGGAAATTCTTTGCAGTATGAAACCTACATACAGCTTTCCAGTTTCCTTCTGGCTCTTCAGTTACTTAATACACATCTACTGAGCAAGGCACTGTGTAGTATGAACTTAGAAGATGGATGCCATTCCTTGTGTGTGAAGATCTTAACTGCACAGACACGATGTATAAATATAATAAAAGTTGTGGGCAAGTGTTGTGCCCACAGGTAGCACATAGGGACTCTTCTAAGGGCAGGCGGGAGTGTGTGGGTGGGGAGAAACAAGTGAGAGGGAGCAGTGTGGACTGGGGTTGGGCCGAAGTTTCCCTGTAGGAAACTGGGCCTAATTTTGACTTTGGGTGCACCTCAGTACAGGCAACTCATCAGGGTACTGCCAACGGTGGGGTTACGTGGGATGCGTGATGTCAGAAGAAGGATTCGATCCTGAGGAGCCTTTAAATGACAGTCACTAGGGTTTGAGATGATGGGACTGTGGCAGATGATGGCACTGCCGTGGAGAAGAGCCACCTCTTCTCTTGACCCATAGACAAAAAAGAAGGGATTGATCCAGTGGTTGAGAAAGCTTCCAGTGGATGGCCAGATTTCCCAGGAATGCAAATTTTGTTAGTTGGGTTCCCCAGAAGAAATTCATCAAGCCACAGGAGAAGGAGAGGGAGGGAAGCATGACTGGCAAAGGCAGAAGGACCAGAAGCTTTAGTTGATTTAGAGCCTCAGCCCCAAGGGGCACTCTAGGTGATGAATGCCACTATGTGCTTGTCTGGCTTTGGGATAAACCGGCTGGGCTTTGTAATCTGTGATGTTTAATCCTTAGCCGGCTGTGGTTTGCCTTCCGGTGGACCTCGGGTTGTAATCTTCCAGGTATTTCCAAGCATGGGGTTTCTGTGTGCTGGAGTCAGTTCTCTGGTAGGAATGCACGTGTGAGACCCCGGCGGGTGGGGCTGGGAACACTTACCCAGAAAAGAGAATCTGGGTGGGAACAAAGGGGTCTGCTGCACAGATAGATCTTGTTATTTTTATGCTCAGGTAAATTAGTCTTTTCCATCTCCCTCCTCTATATTTGGTCAGCATACTCTCCCAGACAACTCCCTGAAAAACTGTAATTAGCAAAAATAGTATAATCCCCTTTAAAGTCCCTTCCCCACAAGCCCCCTTCCACCAAGATCTACTGCTTTCTTTCCCATTTTATGCTGGGTTTGGGTAAGGTTGTAGCTTAATCTAAACAGACACCAAAGGCTTGCATTTGTTAAGGGCAGCATCCCTAGATGGCCCCTGGGGACTAAGCCGTCTCTCCTACCTTGTAAGTCCTGCACATACAAGACTTTGATGACAGAAATGACTGTTTTGTTGCCTCAAAAGACTGATGGATAATAGGAAGACAGTTTTGCATGTAAGAAGACATGGTTTTCTTAGTGATGTATTTGTGAAAGCAAACATACCTTAGAATTATCCAGACTTAAGGTAATGCCACACTCACAGAGAATTTTAATGCTTGGAAGAGTCAAGAAGGAATTTCTAGCCAACCTGCACATTCTCTTTTGGTTGCACAGTAGAATTACCTGGGCAGTTTAAACAAATCAAACTAAAGCAATACCTAAGTGGATGAAACAGAATCTCAGGGAAGGGAAGGAGGGAGGGCGGCAGGCATTACTAGATTTTTAAGACCCTCAGGAATCTGCAGTGTATATTTGGATCTAGTCTGTGTTGATTGGTTGTTTTTATGAAAAAAAATCACCGAAAATTTGATGAACTACAACACAGCATGAATTATGTTGTTTGTGAGGTTGAGGGCCAACTGCATAACATTTTTGATCTAGGCTGGGCATGTTCATGAATCTGAAATCAGCTGTGGTTGGGATAGATAGATGGTTTGCTATTTGTGACTGTGTTCTCACAGCTTGCTGGTCTACAGTAAGGCATCTGGTCGGCCCCTACATGGTCCCTCATCCTCCAAGTCAACTGAGCAGGTCACATGGTGGCTCAGAGCGGTTCCAAGAGACCGAGCAGAAAGAAGCACAGAACTTGAGTCCTAGGCTCAGAACTGGAAGATACTGACTTTGTCATATTGTGTTGGTCAAATCAAGTTGAAAGGCGAGTCCAGAGTCAGGAGAGAAACTCCAAGGTGAAAAGGCTGAAGACTTTCATAGGAGGAAGCTGATAATGAGGACCCACCGTGCAGTCAGTCCACCACTTAGACGGAACCTTTCACTTCGCGGTCACTGAAGTGGTTACTTTAAATGTTAGTTATATCATCACAGGTTGATTCGTTGTCTCTCCTCCCACACACACCCCTCCATTAGAAGCAATATCCGAAATGTAATGTATAGGCATGGTTTTGAATATGTAAAATATGAAAATATACTTTAAAAAGTGTAATTCATGCATAACATGTTCTAACTCTGGTTCTGATTTACAGAAAACACATGCACAGATACTTGGACAGTCAGTATACACTCTTGCAGCTCCTTGTCTGATGTATTAACCAGAGACTGTTAATGTGAGGTGCTATAAAAAGGTTGCAGTCCTTGTGTGTGAAGGTCTTAACTGGACAGACAAGATGCATAGATATAATAAAAGTTGTGGGCAAACATCATTTCTACAGATAGCACATAGGGACTCCTCTCAGGGCAAGGTGGGAGTGGCGGGGTGGGTAAGCAGGAAGTGATAGAGATCAGTGACGTATGTTTTGAGCGATGATTGTGGACAATGGGTCTCTTTCATTTGACAGTCTGTATCAGAAGAGCCTTGTATGTGGTATGATCAAAAATACAGTGAATATGTAAATTACCACAGTACAAGACACATTGTCATTAATCACCTTCAAAATACTCCCACTCACTTTAAATACCATAATTCCATCGTCACCTCACTTCCTGAAGCAGTTCTGGAAGTCTTCTTTTGTGAACATTCTTGCACTACCCTAGCTGCCTCAATGTCCTGAATTGATTCAGAACATTTATTTTTTGTGATGTTTTGATACTGTGGAGCATCCAGAAGTCACACTGAGCCATATTCAATGAAGGAGGGCATACGGCACACCTAAATGTTTTTGTGAGCCTGCATTTCTGTTGGACTGCACTGGGCAGAAGCACTCGCCATATTACTCATCATACCTGGTAAAGTCTTAGAAGAGGACTTCCAGAACTGCTTCAGGAACTGGCAAGAAGGCTGGGGTGGATATCTGTGTTCAAAGAAAGAGAATATTTGGGATGAATATTAATGTGTCTTTTCATGGAACTTTCTTTTTATTTGAAAATTTGAACAGTCACCATGTATTTTAATCAGCCCTGGAAGCCAGTGAGCTCTTCCCGCCTCTACTGGCAGAGGTGTTGTTCTGAGAATAACCAAGGGAGGGGGTCCTCACTTAGTACATTGGGAGAAAATGCAGCTGCAGAGCGCCCATGCTTTGCCTCCCAGCCAGACTTCAAAGTGAATGCTGAAGATGCAGTTTTATCTTCTTGGATTCTCCAATAACTGATACCTCTCTTCTCTGACTACATTCTTCCTGCTTAAACTTACTGTCTCTGGTGTAGAGTGTGGGCTGATTTTGGCCTCCAGACATCCTTATACTATCCTCCCTCTCACTCTACCACCTGGAATGATCTCTTCCTTGGCTTTTAAAAATTGTATTGTGTTCTTAAGAAATAGATGAAACTGTCTTTGGGTCCTCCCAAGACTATTTTCTTCTTGATGCTGAACAACTATATAAGTTATCCAACCCTCACGCTATTCTGCCTTAAATCACTGCATGGATTTTCATAAGATGCAGTCCCACCTGGTTGAAAGACTGGTGAGTTGATGGGCTGAACTAATTCAGTTGCTTTAATTGCATAATATTACTGGACACAGCCATAGTACTGTCAGCTACACGAGTCAGAGGTTTATTTATGTTCATTAGTAACTCTGTCCATAGTATAAAAGCAACAGAATATGCTCAATAATATCTACTGAAGAAGTAAAGACAAGTGAGCCATCAATAAGTACTTACTATGCTGCAGTTTTATCAAAAAGAAACAAAAATTTCAACATTTTCAGTGTGCTTGGAATTCCAAGTTCAAACAGGAAAAGTAGAGTCAGAGGTGCTGTTGGTCTACTTATTTATTTAACATGAACCCCATTCAGTGGAAGGTAACTTGCTAATAAGCTTTGGAGAGGCAAGAAAAAAAGAAGGAAAAAAAATAAAAAACAGGACCTAGCACGTCAAAGACCTTCCAAGACTGTGTGGAGAGACCCCAGTTATTGAGTCATTGTGTTCCAGACACACAAGTTGATATTGAAGTAACTGGCTCATGGTATCTACAACTGCGTTTGACAGTGAAAACACTGTAACCCCTAGGACATACATGTATAATTTTCGACTCCTGCACATCCAAGGGCTGTAGATAAATCATGTAATTCTGCTGGGACTCAAAGGAAACTTTTCATTTTTACTTTTTTAAAAATAAAAAATAGATTTTTTTATTTAAAAAAATTTTTTTTTGTGTGCTGAGGAATAGAACCAATGACCTTTGCTGTCTACTATAGCCCCAGAAGAGCAATTTTTAGGCTTTAATTTTGAGACAGTGTCTTGCTAAGTCACTAAATTGCCCAAGCTATGCTCAAACTTGTGATCCTTCTGCCTTGGCCTCCCAGATGTTGGGATTATAGGTCTGTACCACCAGACTTGGCAGGATTTTATTTTAAAAAGGCTTCGTTTGCATCTCTCTGATGAAACCATATGCTTTTAAATCCGGGGAAACAAATCTAAACTTAAAAGTAAGCTATTATTCTTCTGTTTGTCTGATATGTCTTTCAGAGCCAGGACAACCCTCCTTTGTCTCAATGTGGCTGAGAATGCTAAGATTCTCAACATAAATCTATATGACATTTACCAGAAATGTTATTCAGCGTATTGCTAACCTATCTAAGATCCTGAGTTTGTTGAAATAAAACAAAACAAAAAGAACAGAGTGTTTATTTCTTCTTGACTGGGTTTGATCAAAAGGATATTTTGTCAAATCCTGTTGCTAATCTTTCTACGTAAATGTTCCCTTTAAATCTGCCAAGGGACACCATGTAACAGATGGAAATTCATCACTGTGAGTTGTTGCCTCAAATTCAACAACCAAGTGGTGAAATACTTGTTCTTGCTAGTTTTACACTACAACCCCAAATTCTAGGAGTTGTCCTCAGGGACAACTGGACATTGTCCTAACCTTGGAGAAACTCTGATGAGCAGAGAAGAGGGTAGTAGTGGCCAGTGACCTTCTAGACTTTCCTCTGGTCCTCTCATGACTGTACTCCTTCTTGCACCATTTTTGGAGGCTGTCCAACTTTACCAACTTCCAAAATGAGTATTTCTGTGGCTCAGCTTCAAGCATGGGCTGATGCTGTACCTCACGTTGGTGTGTTAACCTGTTTAAAGTGTTGGCAATGATGGATTCTTTTAATGTTTGTCTTTCTGAACCTCTCACCATTGAAAAATGCTTTGTTTCTGAGTCTGCATTTGCCTGTCCTCCCACACGATGAAGCAAATGTCTCCATGACAGATGGCCCCTGCTGCCATCCCTAAAAGTAAGCAAACTAGAGGCTTATTAAGCCAGAGCAATATAATGTCCAGAGCCCTCCATGGAAATCATCCTGTCTCTTACCCAGTTGAGCATTTAGAGGTCTATACTGGCTGAAATCTAACAGTGAACAGAAATGGGATTTTTTTTTTTTTTTTTTTTTTTTTTTTGTAACCTGGTGCCGTGACTGACCAACATTCTCTTGGGATCCTTTAAGCCAATACTTATCAGAGAGAAAAATATTGAAATTTTGTGAAATAATTTAAACTAATGTATTAGTTTTCCTATCATGGGGACACAATAATAGTACATACTACTTAAAGGAGGAGGCGTTTAATTTGGCTCTTAATTTCAGGGATTCAGCTGGCTCTGGGGCAACAACATCATGGTGGCGGGGCTGGGTAGAAGAAAGATGCTTAGCTCACAAAAGCTGAGAATCCATGTAGAGTTGCAATATAGAGAGGAAGAAGTTAGAGACAGCTATGAACTGCAAGGTCATGCCTTTATTACACATCCAGATACAGTGAGAAGTATGCCCCACTAATCTCATGAATGAATCCCAAAGCCAACCAACTTGACATACTACCTTAACTGTCATAACTGGTCAGGTCAGTCTGTGATTGAGTTCGTCATCTCCAGTATAGACATTGCCTGTGTGAAATAGGGAGGCTTCTTCAATTGGAACACACACACACACACACACACACACACACACACACACACACACACACACACATTTATAAAAAAGTGTTTAGGAAGACCTTTCTGGAGGCTGAGCTCTTAATGCTGCCCAGGTCTGGGGAGTGATTACTTATAATTATAATTATATTGAAAGCCAAAATACTTGTGGTACTCTGTAAAACCCCCCGGATGTCCATCCCTTAAACAGTCTAGCCTCTTTGGCGACCTGTGCTTCCTCACTTGTTTTGAGTACTAGCATGATGGCCACTGCAAAACACTGTTTGAAAAAGAACAGTGATTACTTCTTTTACCCACAACTCTGCAGTGTGATCAAGGAGTGCTGCTATTGCTGTTCATGGTGTCAGCTAAGGAAAGTCAGCTTGGGATGGATGGCCCAGCACCGTGTTGGCTTCTTCCCCTGCCGGCCTGGCATCAGCCGGCAGCACAGCCCATATCCCTCTGCACGTGGACATCGATCACTGTGGCCTGGGCTTCTGCATGTGGCTGGGTTTCATGGATGAACATTTCATGGAAGAGATCCAGGCAAAAGCTGTACTGCTCTTTACAGCCTTACCTGGAAGTCAAATAGTCACTTCTATTGTATTGGTTACTCTCTACAAGTCTACCCAATCACAGAGTCCTGTCCAAATTCAAGTTGAAAAGTTCCACGGACTCTATTTCTTGATAGGGGACAGTGGATGGCAAAGTACTAGAAGGTCACCTGGAATAGGAAATATTATAGTTACTTTGCCAGAGAGCCTGGCACATAGTCAGGACTCAGTGGCATCTGAGTACGTTCCTAAGAATCTGTTTTCAAAGGAAGTGTCTGTGACTGTTTGTCCCTACTTGCTTTGACTCTGAAGTGCCTAGCAGAGGGCCAGCTGTACAGATGCTCTGATTGCTTAACCAATGACTAGAGAAATAAAGTGGCTTAAACTGACAACTGTTGACTCAGAAGAAGTACCAAAAAGCAGCGCAGTGTTCTGTTCACGGACACTGTCTCATATGCTTTCCTCCCTCCTCCCATTTACAAAGTAACAACGCTGGCCGATGTGGATGTAGAATTTCACCTTGACAATGCTCCTTCTATCTCCAGTTAGAGCCAGGAAGTTATGAAAATAGAAAGAAAATGTGAGGCAGTGCCCAGGAGGTGACATACAACCTTGACAGCGAACCTGGAGGTGTCTTCTGGATTTTCCCTGCATTGTTGTCTGAAAGAATTGAACTGTAAGTCAGTTGGAAAGTGGCTTGCCCCAGTCTGCGGCGGCGTTTGCAATTTAAATAACAAGTGTCTTAGGAAGAAAGCAGGAAGACAATTACTTTAAATATTATCATGTAGTTCATTGAGTAATTTTGCTGTCCTAGGGAAATGACCTTTCTTATTTCAGCATAGTTCTTTAAACAGTCACTGTCTTGTCCTTGTTAGCATATTCTCTGAAGCTGTTTGGAAAAAACTAGTGCCATTTCAAAATCGACTAATCAGACATACTTTAAATTGGGTGTGTTCTTGAGTTCTGCATAAGTTTATTCACTAAAGCATACAAGTTGGTATCAGGCTAGTATGCCCTGGACCCTGTTGTCAAGTATATAGTTCCAGAAGTATATAAAAAAAAAAATCTCTGCTGAGATGGGTTCAAGAGGCCATTGCACTGTGTGCAGCACTTGACAATGTTGTTCCCCTGCCAAAGAACAAGACACAAGAGCCATGCTCCCAAACAGCTTTGATGTTATGGGCACAATTGTAATGGTGACCCAGCTGTGACACCAGAGTCAATTCAGCCCACACAGTGTCATCACCCTGCCACTGTACCAGGACACTGAGTCTAGAAATGTCTTGGAGCTAGGCTGAGGGTGGCCTGTTCTCCACGTTTTGCTGTGTCTTGGAACAAAGGGAACCTAAGGGCCCTGGCAGGTCACTGTCTTATCCAGCAGCGGGTACAAGAAACAACTTAATATGCTTCCAGCACCTTCTGAGACTAGGTAAGAAGAATATAAACTATTAATGAAATTTATGAGCAAAAGCACTTTGAATGTAAACGAAGAAACCAATGGCTCCTTTGATTGGCATTTATATTTCCTTTTATAGAGATCCCATAGAGTAGAGCTACAATTCCTAACAGTGTTGATTATAAAATATATAGGACTTTAAGCTCCCTGGAAGAAAGCAGAGATGATTAATATTAATAATGGACAGCTAAGTACACACCAGATATGAATAATATGTTTTGTATTTATATAGTTATTGTTTTACCTCATTGGAACACACTATATGCTTTATTGTCAAAAATGCAGTAATAATAAGACACTATATTATCTAAGCCACATAAAAGAAGACATTTAAGCTAATCCCTAAATCCTATTAATTTCTTTACTCATATTACAAGAGAAAACAATCACCATTTGACTCTACTATTCAAAATAATGTATTCAGAACAATGTGCCTGATTAAAGACATAGATCAAAATTCAAATAACTTTGTTCAAATGCAGTTGGTCTCAAAGTCATCCAGAAGTGCTAAGAAAGAATGCGAAGATGTAAAAATAAAATAAAAATAACTAAGAGATAAGCAAATCAAATCATATTTATATCATAGCACTGAGCTTGTACTTACTTATTTTTTTCCTATAAGCAGGTCGCTGAATGAAGCAACAGCAACTGTGGACTCTGTCAGCAAAAATACAGCTCTAATAAGAGTGCATATTTTTATGGGGGAAACTATTTCAATAGAAAATGTACATATCTTAGATTATCTCTAGCATTTGGAAAATTGCAGAATATTTTACCACTTTTTTTCCCCACTTCGTTCCCTTCCATAGCTCTATCCGTGGTGTGGTGCTACAAAGTAGAAAAAAATATATGAGCATTGTGACCAGCTGAATTTAAAGTTTGCCGTTAAAATAGAACAAATCAATAAGCACTGTAAGTGTCACACATATCAAGTCTTCATTCAAAAGTCATTTGAAATGCTGTACAAATATAACAGCTAAAAACTAAAAAAAATGGATAATAATTTGTATAATATATAGGAAATATGACTCCTTACTCCAAAAAACATCAGTATGCATATTGTGGGCTGGAAATTTCTTTCACTTCGAGGACATAAATTTAAATTAAATTTTATTTTTAAACTGAAGAAAAGAAGAAAAGCTGAACATTAACATAGTTTATATAACCTTCACTACTCTGCTCAGAAATACGCCTATTTCATTTTTCTGAGACTCCATCTTTTGTTTTGATGTTATTTGGTATTTTCATTGTTTGTTTTGTCTTTCTTCCCCTGTGGGCTTTTAAAAATAAGATTCTGATATTAGAGGCGCAGGCAGATTCCCATGTCCTATCCTGGTGGCAATTTGCTGTGGTTTGGGAAGCCCATCTTGTGTGAGGCGGTGTTGTGACTCCCAATGTACTCTTGCCTCTGAGAGTGTGTGCCTTGCTTGCAGTAGTGCACTTATTAGCTTTTAGTTCATAAATAAGCCCTTCTAGTACCCGATGACTTAAACCAGCAACCTTTGATTTGCTCAAAATTTTGTGGGTAGACAAGTTGGACTGGATTAAAATGGCCCCTTCTTTAGTTGGTCCTGTCTCCACTCCATTGTGTAGCTGGTGGCACTAGGCAGCTCATTGGGGCTGAATGGGATGGAATGACCTCGCTTACAATTCTGGTGGTGGCAGGTGGGGTAACTTTATTTTCCTCTTCTTGGCTTTTCTAGAAAACTAGCCTTCTTTTCTTCAAGTCACCATCCCATACTTCCAAGCGTACATAAGAGGGGCAAGGCTCATTGTATGTGTTGCAAATGTGTCTTTTCATTACATTTGCTTATGTCTTACTGGCCAAAGCAAGGCACATATCCAAGCTAAGATTAAAGGGCCGGAAGAAAAGATTATACCACTAAATTCAGGGCTTACATTCATGGCTTTTTTCTTCTTCTTTCTAAGAGTCCAATTTTATTACTAGAGAGAAGAGACCGCCCACTTCTTCTTCACGAGGTAGCTTAAGGAATATAAGCATAACAGCTACTCACTGCAAAACAGGTTCCATATCCTGTGAAGAGCACAACTGTGAGTTCTGCAAGATGCTCTTTGAGAAAGTTTCACCTCTATAGCCAGCATGGTAGGAAACAAGAGACCACACAATCTACAAGGAATGAAGATAGTAAGAGAAAGATAGAAATGATTAAATGGGAAACAGAGAAAAACTGTTTCTGTGAATGCATAGATGTGCATGCTGGCAAGGTGAGAAATGAGTGGACTTGCATCTCAGCATTAACCAACCTGATTTCTGAGAGCAAAAGAGAACTACTGAGCAGTATAACTAGACTTTTATATCAAGTTATGGGGTATGATAGAGTTTATGTATATAAAATAGCCACAAGGCACTTCATTGTCTCTGGCAGGACATTCCAAGGTGCCTTCTATTATTTTTGGCACTCCCCAGCAGCAACACGGATGTTCTCACAACAGTGATCTTCTTAGCTGTGGTGTGGTGTCTACCCTTTGTCCTCCTCCAGTTCCCTGCGGGGACGTCAGCTGCCGAGGTTGCTGATGCTGGCAAATGACCTTTGGAGTTTCTAGGGATACTTAGGTGCTGATGCAGGCTTTGTCTTTCACTTGGATGAAAGTGCTCTCCCCAGTATTGCTGATCTCCTTGTTCTCCCCCCTGCCATGTTCTTAACAGCCTTGTGAAAGTTTTCCACGGGAGCTACCCATTGATGTTATTGGCTCCTATGTTTGGTTTTTTTTCCCTTAATTGATAAATTGCCTTGCAACAAATTTCTCATCTAAAGGAAATTAATGGATTTATTTCATGGACCCTCCATATACACTCTGTATCAATTACCTCTGACTGTAGAATGCTATGTAACAAATATCCCTCAAACCTCATGATTTGTTTACCTGTGGCCAGCTGTGGGTTGTCAGGTGGCTTTGCTGTCTTGGGTACACTGTGGAGAGACCTGGATTCACCCCATGTTCCATCCTCCAGCAGGCTAGATCCAGTGTGTTTATGTGGCGAGGACAGGGATCCAAGAGACGGGAAGCAAGTATGCAGAGCCTTTTTGATGCTTAGGTTTAGTCTCCACAGTGTCACTTGTGCTGTTCAAGGAAGTCACTGGCCCAGACTCAAATGTTGTGAAACTAGACTTTTTCTCTTGATGAAAGGGCCAGAAAAGCCCCATCACAAAGGCCACAGATGCCAGTAAGGATAAGGAGCTAAACTCATCTTGGCAATCCATGTAACTTCCCCATACCTAAATACCTTTGAGTCCTGGGGTGAAAAAAGCTTGCAACCTAGACAACTCTACATGCATGTTAGAAAGATTAATTTGGTAATACTTCTAAAAAGGTGGAAGATAAATTGACTTGGGTGGTGATGAGGAGATTGGTGTAACCAGTGAGGTGGCTTTTGTTTTAATACAAGTGATAAATCAGGCCAGTCTGGGACAGGGAGAGCAAATAGGCTGCAGACTGTGTGATCGATTTTTCGTAAATGCCCAGAGTGGTGTGTTGAGGAGAATTATGTGGTCACTTTTCTTGGTGAGCTGAACACGGAGCCTAGATGAATTGGTCATGTCTGCCATGGTCACTGAAAAAGAAATGATGGCACAGTGGCAGAAATTTGCCAACTCGTCTTCCCCATCAAGGGACAAAGTTTCAAAGGAGTCTTTGGAAAGCAATTAGGAGACAGAATTAATATATTAACAGTAGTGACCAAGTTCAAATGAAATTGAGTCTACAAAAACCCTAACCTTTAGATTTAGATATTAGATAGTCATCATGTTATTTCATGAATCATCTTATAAGGAGTAGGTTTGATTCTGTATTCTTTAGGTCTTCATTTTGTAGGACTTGATTTTGTCGTATTTTATAAGCAATATCATTTTTTCAGTCACCTGTCAATACAAAACAAATCATCCAAACCCTTAGAGACTATGATGCTTAATCTTATGTGTCAATTTGACTAGGCCATGGGGTACCCAGATATCTGGTAAAATATTATGCTTGTACTCTTACACTCATAGGGATAAGTGCCAAGACTCCAAGTGGACGTCTAAAATTATAGATGGGACAAAATCCCATATAAACTGTTTTTTTTTAAATTAGTACATTCGTAATTGTAATAAAGTTCAATTTATAATTAGACACAGTGAATGACTTCTTTCTTCTTCACTATTTCATGGACACAATATTTGTTCTTATCATAGGTCTTAGCAACCTTACCATATACTGTTTTTTTTTTTTTCCTTATTAAAGCTTAGAACTTTAATCTGTTCACTTAAAATAGGCACTTGGTGTCTTTTTTGGCATATTGGACTTCACAGCATCTTTGTTCTTGTGCTTCTGGCGACTATTACTAGTTAAATGTGTAGTAATAAGCACTGTGACAGCATCTCAGTAGATCTGATAACCCACAGGGCTACTAGGGTGCCAATGAGTAGGTATTGTATAGTCTCCTCACAGTCCCCAGGAAGAGGTATCCACAAGGACAGGCTCTGCATAAGCCTCTGCTTCCATGGCATTTGGTAATACTCCCTTGGCCGTTCCAAGTGTTGTGGCCAAGGTCAGAGCCCATGTAAGAAAATGTGCGTAAGAATGTGAATGTCTGGAGGTGTAGTCCATTGGGGACACTTAAGTAAAAGTTGCCACTTGGGATGTTTAATGAGTTTCCTCTTGGGTATATTAACTCTGATTGTGTACATGAGGTCAAAGTAGGAAAAGCCAGATGATAATATAGGCATGAGACTCAGAAAAGATGTTTGGCATGGAAAGATACACTTGGAAATTATATGTATACAAATGCAAGCATCAGAACAAATACTGCCACTAGCCTAGAAGCAGAACCCCAGAGATGTTCTGTTGTGCCAGCTACTTCCTCTTTACTCATTGGATCATGGGGAGATGTCAGTAGTCTCAGGAAGGGAGGAAGCACAATTCTGTGGCAGGAAAACAGTCATTGGAAGACAAGGGAGAGAAGCTATTTAGAAAAAAAAATGCAATATTTTAATAACTGCTCTATATAGCATCTCGAATACAAAGAATAAATGAAGCCAGAGGTAGTATGGTTGATTTCATGCTGGGTTAGGGTAGTATGTGAAAACCAAGGGACTTGCCCATTATTAATCATGTTTAGCTTAAAGGAAATGTGATTTCATGTACTTGAGCTTAATCCACTATGAGGAAAAGGTAGTTTCGAGGTGCTCACCAAATTGTTACTGGCAGGTGATCAAGAAGAGCCTCCAAATAAAAACAAAAAAGAATGGCTCATAGGAAGACAAAAAAGGAGCAGCGCATGAGAGGGAGGAAGAGGGTGCAGAGGACAGGGTGAGGACTGACCAAACCTTCTGCATTTGGCACGTGAAGGGTCATCGAGGACATAGGTGAGTTAGTTTCAGGGCAGAACCCGTGAGTCAGAAGATCGTGAGTCACTTGCCATGTGAGAATGTGACCATGGTGAGTTTAGAACTATGCTTAACAACACTTTGGTTGACAGTCAGGCAGTGAGGGGAGAGAGGGTAATTGATTAGAAAGCAGGGTTCGGGTGACATTATATTTTCTAGGATGAGAACGGCCTGTCCATATTTCTATGGAAATGGAAGCATCACATTTGGAGTGCTTTCAGTTTGATGTTGAGATTAACGTGTTGAAAAAGTAAGATGGTGTCTTAGTTATTTATTTGTTGCTAGGACAAAATACCCAATTCACAATTTAAGGGAGGAAAGATTTATTCAGTTCAGCTTCACAAGGTCTCACACAGTTTACTAATAAGCACTCAGCAATTGAGGAAGCACAGGGCAGAGGCTAGAGTGATTCTCACCCCACTGCAGACAGAAGCCAAGTCGTGGATCCCTGGTGACTCAGGCAAGGCCCATGTTTTCCCATGGAGAAACTACTCAGTTCAAGCTACTGTAGTGTTGCCTAGAGCCAGGGTGAGCATCTCTCCCCCACTTACTGGTCCACCAGTCAACAATACCCACCTGAAAACTCTGCTCTGGACCACTGCCTTCTCCTACCCGATCCTATCCAATCTCAACAAATTGATGTGATCTCTCAAGGTCAGACTCCAAGCGCCTGCCCCTTCCGGCTAGGCACTGTATCCCAACAATACACATTTCTGTAGCTCTCCCATTTCATCTAAATACATGAGGCTTTTGGGTGATACTCCAGATGTAAGCCACAGCAGATGGTGACTGAAAACAGCAAAGTCTCAGGGTCTTGTAGGCCAGTGGCAAAGTGTTTTTTTGTTTTTATTAACTGGTGGCACCTGTCTTCACTTTGCAGTTTCTGTAGAACTCTATAGTTTCTCTGTGCTTGAGTCCCACCAGAAATTCCTGACACCAGTGCACATAGGCTTCCATTCTCTGTTACTGCTCCTGTTTTTCTAACGTGCATCTAACATAAAAACTGCTGTTCCATAAAGTTTAGTTATTTTTGATTTCCTTAACTTTGGTGCTGTTATCAGAACTCTGAGACACAGATAAATACAATATCTGTGTACATTACCATCAACACCAACTCCATGACAATGGAGGCTTTTGCAAACCCTTTTCTAGGCCAGTGGTTCTCAATTCTCCCTGTTTATGATATTCTACACGGCACTTACAGAATATTGGACCTCACCCATAGTGTCTGGTGTTGTTTGTATAGGATGGTGTTAGGTTTGAATTGAAGTCCCCGTAAAAATTAGGAGTAGTAGAAGTCTAAGCTTTGGAACTTTGCCTGGGACCATATTTGGAAATAACATCCTTGTAGGGGAATCAAGTTAAAATGATATCATTGAGGGAGGTTCAATGGCCCTTAAAAAGGTAATTTGATCAAAGAGGTAGACATTTACTAAGGAAGACAGTGAGGGGACATCGAGAGTAGCATTTAAAGATTTAATTCAATTTATGCTGCTGTAAACCAAGGGATGTATAGAGCTACTAGATGCTGGAATAGGAAAGGAAGCCTTTTTCTGTACAGGATACATAGGAAGCATGGCCAACATTTTGATTCAGGCTATTTGCCCCTGGAACTTGGAGATGATAAATTTCTGTCCTTCTTAGACCACCCAGTTTTGTTATACTAGCTCAAAGAAGTTATTATAAGTGGAATTGGACATTGGTAGTTTTAAAATTTACTCATGTTATTCTAATATGCAACTAACATCAATTTTTATTCAGGGAACTAGGTATATAACAAGTGTAATCTAAGTGGTTAAAAATACCCAGATCACTTTAGAAGCCACAACAATATAAGTCTCACAAGGATAATATTTCAAATTTGGAAACATGCTGAGTAATTTTAATACTTAGTTATATATTTCTTCCTAACTTGGGGCTTTGCATTAGAGAAGAGGCATTAGCTGTCTGGCTTCTCTGCAATTTCTTGCCTGGATGCTCATTTTTAGTATAATTTCTCATCGTGAATGATGGGACTCTGGAGTTCCACTTTCGGTGCGCTTTGTCGGTCGCCTCACGGTGCCTCGTCTCTTCTTTATGCCTAAGGGCACTGGCTTGCACCTAATCCCTGATGGACTCTATCCTGTTCATTTATAATGTGCCATTTCTTCAATTTTTTAAAGTTACTTAGAATTCTGATCCTGCAGTCCGGCATCCTAATTCTTCTTGCTCAAGGAGAGTCCCCAGGACAATTGAATTAAGAATTATATGAACTCTAGGAGGAATCAATTTGGAGAAGATCAGATAATGGAAGGTTTATTATATTATGTACTGCATTAAAGTGTAAAGATGTATAAAAGATAAATGGTCAATGCATGAATTATACAGAGAGTTCCTTCAATACTAACAGGGAGTCAGTCCTTGCCTGGGCACAGTGTGAGATGGAGAATCTTGTCACTGTCACTCAGAGTGTGATCCAAAAGTCAAAAGCAGTGGCCTCACCTGGGAAGCAGGCCGGAACTGCAGAATCTCACCTTCATCTTGTACCTACTATTTGGAGCTAAATTGTGTCCCTTGCCCCTCCAAATCATGAGGTAAAATACTTCAGAATGTGACTAAGTTTAGAAATAAGGAATTTCAAGGAACAGTAAAGTTAAAATGAAGTATTTAGGGGATTCCTAATCCAAATATGACTGGTGTCCCTGTAGGAGGTGGAAATTGGGACACACGTAGTCATGCGTGTGAAGACAGAGAGAGTAGAGGGCCACAAGCATGGGGACAGAAAGGCAGAGACCAACAGATTAAAGATGGCCAGTAACCAGCGAACAGTAGTGACCCGTGCCAGTCACCGTGTATCTCCGGTGCTGCACTATGTAAGACAAAATCTTTACTGGTTGAGTCATGGCGAATTGGGTTTTCCATCGTTTATTCCTAATGTCACTCCTGATCACACTCTACCTGTATAATTAGAAAAGAAAAAGAAGCCAATTTAACATTACTAGACTTTATTCTTCTAAATTATTATATAAAAAGAAATACCCAATCATAAAACAACTGCAGACTATTATCTCATGTGATCATCTTTGAGAAGAAGAATAATAAATTTAAACTATACAAAACAGGAGGAAAAATTAGTTGATCACATCTAGCTTTGGAATATATCCCTGTTCTTTGTTTTGGTGAAGATAGATGAGAATGTATCAGAGAAACACAGACATCTTCCAGCCAACAACATCCAGTGGCTGCTAGTACAAACTGTAAACTCATTTTTTTGTTTGTTTTGTTTTGAGTCAGGGTCTTGCTCTGTAGCCTAAGCTGCTCCTGAACTCACTGTGTAGTCCAGGCTATCCTTGGACTCAGGACCATCTGCCTACCTCAGCCTCCCGAGTAGGATTACAGGCATGCGCCACCATGCCCAGCTTTATGTGGTGCTGGGAAATCGAACTCAGAGCCTTGTGCTTGTAAAGAAACCACTGTTTAACCACTGTGTCATTCCACCAGCCTCCAAACTGTAAACTTTGCATCCACTCCCTAATAAGTTATAGCTCAGGCAAACAAATCAATGCTTTTACTGAAGTGTCTGCTTAACTTATATTGTTAATCATTAATAAATGAAGCTTGCTTAGCATTTCACAAGTGTTTGAACTTCACTTTGTCTTTCTGGCTCACACCGGGCTTTCAAGCTCAGTCAACACACTGCTATGGAAATTCCTTTCATCAGTTCAGAAATCACTCTTGCCTGCTGTTTCCTGTCTATCTCTACATGAGCACACACATGTGCATTTAAGTATGAGCTGTGAAACAAATAAAGACACAGAGGAAGAGCCACAGAGAGGCTTGGAATAAAGGATTCGGGTATCTTAAAATATCCCTTACAGATGTACTCATCGCTGAGATACTGCTTTACTCCAACCTCAACCCAGCCTGGATTTTTATAGTTACAAAGCAATTAGTCTCTGAGTCAGCTTTTAATCTTATGCTAATGAGACCCCCTACGGTCTTGGCTCCTACCTTCAAATTAGAGATTGATCTATAATTAATAAGGCTCATAATGCCAGTACCTGAGACAAAAGAGATCTTTGGGCAGCTGGGTAGAGAACTGTAGCAAGGACATATGCAGTTGCTTTCCCATGGCATACCAAGCTGGATCCTGGTGACAGAGCAGGTGTCTCGGACAGTATGTCTGCTGGCCCAAGCTTGTTGGACAAGAAAGGTGACTGAACTGCTCCTCGCAGGTCTTGGAAGGGACTGTAGGGCTTTCACCTAGTCTCTGGACTTAGTGAAAGCTTTCCTGCTCAAGCAACTTCAGTCTGTGTCTGCAGATTTTTACCTTAGCTTGAAAAACTTGCTTTGCATTGCTTTTAACTACACACACACACACACACACACACACACACACACACACACACACACAGAGGCATCAGGCCAAAGAATCATTTTTTCCAGCTATTTCTGCAGCCCTGCGAATTCTCTACTTAGTACTTTTACAGGCTCAGCCTTCCCAGTGATTGGAGGAAAAGAACCCTTGCTGATTAATTAAAATCTAATTTTCTATTCTATTATAATTGCAGCAGTAGAGAGGGGGAAAAAGTAAGACTTATTAGTCTAAAAATGAAAATGATCCCTGGATTGTTTGGGCTTATTATGAGCTCTGTGTTACAATTTGTTTAAATTGAATCAATAGAATAAACATGGAAATGAGCTCTGTGAAATCATTTATTGTTAAAGGCTCTAAGTAAAGAGCTGCACCATTTTGTTGAGAAATTCTTAGCCACTGTGTGGATAGACTTCTTGATAAAGACGAAGGGGGGGAAAAAAGGAGGTGGGGTCCCAGTTTGTGGTGGCCCTGGGACAATCCTGTGGCTCTTCTGTGCAAGATTTTCCTAACTCTGTTAGGAAACCACAGTGTGTATTCTCTGTTTGCAAAAGAGATGATGTGATATTGTTTAAAAAAAAAAACAAATCCAATTTCATTTACTTTTAATTTTTTGATGTACGCAATACTGGAGAGTCGGATTAGCTGTACTGGAACCCACAGGACAATGTTAGGAGTTGGGTGGGCTGTCCCCTATTTGGTTTTGAGCAGGTGGTCTGGGTGTGAAGGGCATTGGTGTGGGAGGTGGTGACCCGACCCTGTGGGGTTACAGTTGGCTGTGCTGGTGCAATTACCTGGCTCAGTGGCTCTAATGGGAAGGACGAGTTGATTTTTCCCTCTTCCCTTTCTGCTGGGTCTTCTTTAATCTGCAGGGGTTTACAGCCCTTAGGTGTGCAGTGGGGGAGGTGGCCTGAGCTTAGTGGTGTGCCCCACGGGACTGTAAATTTGTCCTTTGAGTGAGAATGTCCTGCTTAAGTGGATGAAGTACGACACAGTACTGAGTGTGAAAGTGTGGTTCTCAGAATTCTGTATTATACTTATGGAAAATATGTCTCATATATTTTGCACGTATATGGAAGAAAGTAAGAAGATGGACTTTGTGGAAAGAGAAGGGAGGGTAAGAGTAAGTGAAGGAGAAAGGGAGATGATTTGTAAACTAAAAAAATAGCTAAATATAGAAAAATATTTTACATATATTCCTCTATGTGCCCAGTATTATAGTTTAAAAATAAATGCATAAAGTACATGCATATATATGAATGTTATATTTGTATGTTTTAAAAGGTTTCTTATATATATATATTGAGTATTATATATGTATATAGAATATATGCACGTATATATATAATGTTATGCTATATATACAGTTGTATGTATGCATGCATGTGTGTATTTTATATAAGGTATAAACATATACCAAAATATCCAGTATTTAAAGAGGTCATACCTAGAGTTAGGTAATTTTATTTTTATGTTTCCTAAATATCCTAAAGATGTAACCGTCATTTGGCAATCATAAAAATGTCATTAAGAGGGAAAAACAAGGGATGGAATCTTGCTGCCGGGCATGCATGCCCATGAGACAAATTTTTCCCAGCTCTCATGGGTGAGGGTCTCTCTTCCCATGATCAAACCCAACTCCATGCCACAATAGGGTTTGCTTCCCTTGGCAGAGAGCTGGCAGTCTGCATGAGTTGGTTCCAGGGATGGTTCCTTTCCTTCTTCCCTTCCTCTGCAATGTGTAAGTTCACTTATCTGGTATGATACCAAATATTCCAAGAGCCCTCCAAGGTCCCAACTCTATACACAAAGGTGCTACATGAGTTTAGTGTATGCGTGTCTTATTTTTCTCAGTATTATTTGGTAACAGGAATAACTCAAATTGTGATGTAGTGCTGTTAGGTAAGCACACGTTCTAGGACTGTGTTTCCGTGTGAATGAGATCTGGGAGAGCTGGTGACAACACAGATCCATGGGTTCCACTCCCAGGAGATTCTAGTTGTGTCACTGTAACTGGGACCTAAGGGACAGTCTCTCAAAGGCCCAGGGACAGCTGCTCCCATGGCTCCCTGAAGTGCACTTTGAGGAACAATGTCTAATGGCTCTCAAAATGTGAACCCCACACTTACAGTACTGGCAACACCAATGGATTAGGTAGAACCATGGATTTTTAGACCTTGTTGTAGAGGTGAGGCATTCCCGCCACTTACTAAGGCAGTTTCTGGTAACAGGAGAATTGGTATTTTCTGAGATTCTTGAGACATTTAAGTGCACATGGGAAGTAGAAAACATGCAGCTCAGACGCAGAGAATAGAGCACATCAAAAGCACATTCACCTGAAAGGGTCTGGCCACCTTCCTCCCCAGGGGATCTGCCCACTATCCTGGGTCCTGTGTCTGAGAATCAGCAACCAGGAGTGGGGATGTGTCTTCTCTGTGTAGAGAAGCAAGTTGCTAGAAGGGAGGCCTAAAACCAGATTGGCAGCCTATTGATTCATAGGGAAAACCAAAGCAGATGGGGGGTTTGCAGCAGTTGGGATTCCTTCACTAGGAAGGCAGGCAAAGACTGGGGCAGCCCACTAGTGTCAGCAGGTGGCTGCCCTTGCTGAAGCAGAAGGTGGGCCCACCCTGGAGTTTGGGACAAGGGCTGAGGTCTGGGCTCCAGCCATGAAGGCTTTCTGCCTCAAGGGGAGCCCAAGCCGCTTTCTTGAGCTCTGTGGGGGTGGGGACAGGCAGTCACTGGGGTGCATTTTTGGCACTCTTGTTTCCAGGACTCATAAAGCCACCTTTAATAAGGACTTTCTTTAGAAAGGAAAGTGCTTCTGTTCAGTTCCTCGTTATGTCTTATTTTGAGAAACAATTTTGTGTAGTTTTTCTTTCTTCCTTCGAAAGTTTTACTATTAATGGGCAATCCTATTTCTCTTACTTCAAAGTTCTCCTGTTTATTTCACAGCAGGTGTCAAGAGATTCTCACAGATTACTCAGTGACATTTTATGTATTCAGAGTCATTTTTCTTCCTCAAGAGAATTGCATAGACTATAAATACATATCTTTGGTTTTCAAATCAAAAACTGAGATCAGAGAGGTTGTTGTGGGTTGGATTATATCCCCTAAACTGATATTGTTGAAGGATATATACCTAACCTTGGTTCATAAGGATTATTTGCAAATAGGGTTCTTGAACTGGTAACCAAGTTGAGATGAGGTCATGTGTTGAGTTTTGATAAAATAGGACTGTGTTTTCATGGGATGAAGGAAGTTTGATGTGAAGACAGGAGATATACAAGGACACACACAGGACCAATGTCATGTGGTGGCAGAGGCAAAATTGGGAGCCATGCAGCTTCTGGCCGTGGAGCACAAGCTGCCATCAGAGTCTGGGAAGAGGAAAAGAAAAATATTATGTGGAGTCTCAGAAAGATCCTGGTTCTGTTGCCAACTCGATTTTGGATTTTTGGCTTCCACCGTAAGGCACTTTGTTACAGACATGGTAGAAAACAAGCACAGAGGCTTCTGCTTCTGCTCAGGGGACCCCAAGTTTGCCAATAGAGGCAAACACCGGTGAGCCCTTCAAGATTCCACGTTTAGCACATACTAAGGGTGTCAGCCGAGACACCTGTTCTTCCTACTTGAGGGCTTTCTCTTGGGTCACAAGACAGGAAGGTTGGCAAAGGAGCGATGTTAGCACTTCCAGGAGCAGTCTCCAGCCAATGGTGGATGCGAACTGGAGGCTAAATGCACCTTCTTGGGCCCTGCATGTGGCTCCACACTCAAGTGTGCTCTACCTGGGTGAGGGGAGCTGAGCCCAAGGCCTGCATTGGTGACCTGCTTATAGCTCATCCTTCTGTGGCTTCCTCCTTCTTCCAGCCTCATTTCCTTGTTACCCAATGGTTTTTCCTAGGACCACTTGCAAGTAAACACCGGTTGCTATGCCTTAAGGAAGGTTCTGGGGAAAATCATTCTAAAACAAACCTGTTCTGACCAGTCCTGAGTTTGTGTTCTTTCTATACTTTATGAGAAGAGAATGACATTGTCCTTTTTTCATTGTCCTCCAAACATTGAGCCTATAATTAGTAAAACACTTAATAAATTTTGATACTTATTATTTGGTGTTCCCATTGTTGCTGTAACTTCCTGGGGGGTGTGAGGTGAATCATGGGGTAAATCATGGGGTGAGGTTGTATTTGTTGTGTTTAATACACATCAGGCCAGTGATTGGTGGTGCATGTCCACTACGTGATTGCATCTCCTGTATGGCTGTGCCTTGGGGTTCGTCTTGCAAGGTTGCCAGTTGACACAGAGCAAAGCTCTTTGAAGATACGGCTTTATGTCTGACTCACTCAATAATGGGGGAAAACTCAACTTACATGACATTGTTTAGGGAAGAAGTGGAGGGCTGGCAGATGGCTTTATCTTGATGGTTTTTCCTATCTTCTTTGATTCCCATGATGCTTTGTGTTTCCTAAATGTTCACTGACTGTGTGATAAGGTTGAACAATGAGAAAATGGGAAAAACTGATTTGTCAGTCTTGAAGCTGATACAAATGAAGCTGTGTTTTTTTTTGTGTGTGTGTGTTATATATAGAGAACACAAAATTTATTATTTTAACTATTCTTAAGTGTACAAGTTGGATGCAATAAATATGCGATCACAGTATTGCTTATCAGCACTATCTGTTTTAAAACCTTTTCAGATGCTCTGCAACCAGTAAGCAATAGTTCTTTAATCTCCAATCCTTTAAGCCCACAACTTCTAACGTTTTTGTGCCTATGAATTTGCCTATTCTGGATGCAGTTCATGTGTTAAAGGTTTATTTACTGTGATGATGGGATTGGGATGTCGTGGAGCCTTTAAGAGATGGGTCTTTTTGGAAGGTCTGTAGGCCATTGTGGGTGTGATCTTGAATGACACTGTGGGACTTAGGCACTGTTTTCCCTCTGTTTTTCCTTCTCAACTTGTGACAAGGTGAGCAGCTGTGCTATGCCTTGTACGCTGACATGGTGAGCTATTTACCATAGTCCCAGAATAATGGGACACTCAGTCATGGACACAAACCTTCAACACTTTGAGCCAAATGAGATCTTTTTTTTTTCTTTATTATTTGACTATTTCAGGCATTTTGTTATAGTGACCAAAAGCTGGCAAACACATTGTGTGTCTCCTGTAATAGTATCATATAATATTGGTCCTTTTGCATCTGATTTATTTAATCTGGCATAGTGTTTTCAGAGTCCATTTGTGTTTTATCACACATCAGAATTTTTTTCCTTTTGAAGGTTGAGTAACATTTCATTGTATACGAATGCCACAGGAGATTTACTATCTTCGTCTCTCTCACTTTGCGAAGTACAAACTTACCCATCCCAATACCAGATGATTACACTCAAGAAGATTAGTTTTTTTCTTAGTGAGAACCCTGTTTTCAGGCAGCCGCAGGATTAGGTGCTCAGCTGGTAAGAGGATCTAAAGAGAGGAGTTTTCTTCACATGTGTCGTCTTGCGAATGAGAAATGTCTGCCCTCGTACTCTCAACGTGTCGGCCTCAGCTCCAGACATCACCTTGTCACGTGACAGCCCCTGGAGTGAGAAGCAAAGGGCATTGAGGAGGTATCCTTTTTCTAGCATTTTCTCTTATTCTTAAAAAATCTCACCCATATGAATTCTCCTTCCATCTCACTAGCCATTATGTGACTGTAAACAAATCACAGGTGTAGTGGACTAGACCACTTGGCTTAGGCCATTTATGATTTGCCCTGGGCGAGCTGCATACATTACTATCTGATGGGGAAAAAGGCAATAAGGAAGAAATGGCTGCTGTAGGCCAGGAAGCCATAGCAACAGACAGAGAGGAGAGAGCAGTTGCTTTCCTTAGAATTGTAAAAGAGGATTAGTAATTAGGAAGTAAAGAAGGAAAGGGGATTTGTCACAGGATAGAAAAGGCAGCCACAGCTAAGCTTGTAATAAGCAGACTGTGTGAAGAAATTGTTCAAATGGGTTGTACGGGCCTTCGTTCTAAGTGGTGAGTGATTCATGACATTGCATTTCGTTAAACTTAGGAGTTATGTTTGTCACATCACTAACAAATAATGGCTGATGGATTACTATTGCTGTTCTTTGTCAATATTTTCATGATGTCTTTTCATCAGAATTAACTGTTGCCAGGAGGGGAAAAAAATCCTAAAAACTCATCGTTGCTCACGAAACAAAGTGACTTCATCAGCTCATCTCCGGGAAAGAATTCTAGTGTCACCACATGAAATCCTGCCTAAACATCCAACATGTGACATTTCAGGAAAACGAGGCAGCTGGCTGTGACTTCCATTTTTAATTTATCCCACGAACAAACAGAGATAGACTGGAGGAAAATTTCATAGATCCCGACAAGTTGCCAAAGATCAGAAAGCCAGTAAATATCTCGTCTGACCTCAGAGTGTTGCTATGATTTGCCCGTAGCTCAAAGGTTACATGTTATTAATAGCACGGTTATGGAGTCCTTTTCCTAAGCCAACAATAATGTATTTATGCTGGCCATAATTATTTTCACCTATTGATGCTACATGTGTTGTAGAGATCAGGCTAAGCTTCAGTAGCTATGTTTCTCCGTCGTCCTGGTAAAGGGCGTTTTCCTTTAGGTAGAGTCTCTAGCGTGATGATAGAGGTGATCTCCCCTTTTAGACATGTGGCAGAATGCCACAGGCGGGGCTGACCATTTGCGGTGGCTGCTTGGATCTCACAGAGCCTGGTGAACACATGCCCTGACTCTGCCTCCTCCTAAAGACAGGAAGCAGAAGCTGCCCATTTCCCAAAGTCCTGGTCTGAGGATGGGGCTCAGTCTTATGTCAGCTTGGTTGTATTGATCAAGCAGTGGGAGAGCCCAGCTTCAGTGGATGAGGACACAGACTCTACTACCTCATGATGAGATAAGCACCAAAGAATTTGGGTGCCATGTTATTCTTAATGTATTTTTTTCTTTTTCTTTTCCATTCTTTTTTTGTGAGGCAGGGTCTCTGTCTGTAGCCCATGCTGGTCCTGAACTCACCAGTGAAGCCCATGCTGCCGTTGGACTCAGAATAATCTACCCACCAAAGTCCCCCAAGTGCTGGGATTACAGGCATGTGCCACCACACCCAGATTTTGTGGTGCTGGGGAATTGAACTCGGGGCCTTGCACTTGAGAAGTGAGTGCTTTAACCGCCAGGCCATTCCTTTAGACCAGTGCCATGTTTTGAAACCTCCACATCAACCTCAGTGTTTCCATCCCAGAGAGTCCTTGTCTCTTTGTCTATCATTATATTATTTAGACTTTTTTTTTTTTTTTTTTGAGCCAGAGTCTCAGGCTGTAGTCCAGGGTAGTCCTGAACTTGTGCTTTGATTTTCTTCGTGGCACCATTACCTGAATTCACGTTGTAAGCCTAATTGTTTAATTCCCTAATTAAAGTCTTAATTCCTGTCCAATATGAAACTTCTTCAAGAGTAGGAACATGGGGAAAGCTTGTTCCAAGCTACACACCCACATGAGAAATACTCAACAAAGTGGTTCATAGCAAGCATTTGTTGAGTGGATGAGTGAATGGTATTTTTATCACAAAACCCTCCAACAACTCAAAAAAAAAAAAAAGAAAGAAAAAAAAGACAAGGGGGATTTATTAAAAAAAAAATTCTTCACTAATACTTGTCCTTCAGACTTCTTTCATCATTTGGGGCTGTCATTAACTGCACCCCTCCAAGACCTGAGAATGTACTAATTAACCCAGACTTAGCCAGCAAAGCGGAAATTCAAAGGTGCCCAGAGTCAAGGCAACTGTGGCTGAGCCTCGTCTTATGGAAATGAACCCAATCCCCTATCACACAAATTCCTAGCTCTGACATGAAGAAATTGGATTAGGAAATAGCTAAGGAAGAGATATTCATGAAGGCACAGCTTTCAGAGTTGCAGAGAAGGAGATGTCTTGGCATATTTGTTACTTTCCGGGGTTATAGAGTTACTGGGAAGCAAACAGTAACAGTGCAGTGGTAATTCTGAGAAAATGGGCTGAGTGACTTATTGCCTGTTGGTTCAGAGCCTGCAAATCTGTTTTCCAAAGTGCAGCTGGGATAAAGCTACAGAATAGCGTGCTGCTTTTTACCTGCTCCAAAGTCCTTTATTGGGTCCCAGGGGGTAAAGCTGAACAACAAGAGGAATAAAAGAAACTCACTGGCCGGATTCTGGAGGTCGCAGGCTGGCTGGCTAAGAGATGGTGTGTACAAATCTCCACTAATGAGGGCAGGGCTCACTATGATTGTGCATCTTTATTTCTTTATGGGAGAAAATAAAGTCAATTAAAAGCATTGCATTTTAGAAAGGAAGCAGTTCACGAGGTCTTTTATTAGCAGCCCAATGGTGGTGTTTTCCTTTGTTACCAAGACAGCAATTAACAGGCTTCTAATGGCACAAAGGTGGGTGACAAAAGCTAAAGGGACTCTTAGAGAGGTGGCTGTTTCCAGATTTTTAAAGAGAGAAGGTGGTTTCCAGGGTTTAAAAACAAAATACAGTATCTTTCCTGTGCTGCTGATGTGTTGGTGGGAGTTTGTAGACGTGCTTCCAGTAACAAGCTACACACTATCTAGTTGAAACATTTTAAGAACATTATTTTTCCAGATGCATCTCAGTGTTAAAAGTAATGTAAAATAAACGATTTGTTTACTTCTGGAGGACAGGGATTCCTATAAGTTTTGCTTGTTTTAAAGATCCAGTAGGGAGAGTTTTAGAGATTAGCTTTATGTGTTGTATATATTGATTTTTATTGATACTATTTTTATGTTATTCTACATATTATATATTTGTGTTTTAGTCACAAAAGAGATAGGTTTGGCTTTAGGACAGAAAAATAAATGCTCTGTCTGAAGCTGTTAACTTTTTTTCTCAAGAAGTAACTATGATACTAAAGAAAGAATAAAACAACAACAACAACAACAAAAAAACCAGATGTGCCCCCAAGTTCAGCTGGGGACACAGGCATTCTGATGCACATAAAGCCAAGCAGAAAAAATATTCTGAAACTTGTGTGACCAAAACAGAATCTTCCTCTTTCTTTCATCCTATTTTTTTCCTCTCAACTCCGTGTAGCCAACACAACACCTTCTTTCTAATTTCCCAGACTGTAAAATTCTGTATTTGTGACTTCTACCTTCTTTTACTAACACTAGACCTTCGATGTGATGTATACTTTTTCTTTCTTTTATTCATCCTTTTGCTGTGGGTTTAATTTATTTTAATCTTTCCATCTGGAGTGAATTTTTAGCTTAGTTCTGGAAGGGAGAAGAACCTACGTGCTGAATGAAGCCAGTCTTCTGGGGAGCAAGGAAGACCAGGGCTCCAGGGAGTTGTCTGGTGTTGTCAAGGGTGTCCAGAAGGAGGCAGGCAAGGTCAGCTGGTGGAGGCTGGTTCTGGGAGGGACATTCTCTGCTAGGCCGTCTTCTGAAACCAAGTGGATCAGCAGGGAATGGCTTGCAGTGGGGCCACTGAGATGAGAATAAGCACCTTCCAAATAAGGTTCACATCTACTCAGGTGGTACTTACTTCCCACTTTACTAGTCTGAGTTTCCTCCATTCTCTTCCAAACCAGAGCCTATGGAGGACCTGAGTACTGATGGCTATTTTTGGTACCAAGGAATAGAAGTCAGGTCTGGGGAGGGTGAGACACCGAGGACAGAAACTGTACTGGGATTGGTCCTAAAGCCAATGAGGTCCTAAAGCCAATGAGTCTGCCTTCAGTTCAGATGGGGCGGGAAGGGTAAATGTCAGTCAGCTGCCCGGTTCTCCTCCCTGTTTCTCCAGGAGTCTAGTTTTGAGCTTTTGTTTCAATATTCTTTAGAGAAATATCTGGTTAAAATGCTCTCTACTCATGCTGGTGGTAACCTCTTAGGCTCAGCCTCTTCCATATAATCCACGAAGACTCCAGCTCCCGATGCTTTTCTATCTCTCTGTCTGTGTCCCTCCCTCTCTCTTTTCCTCTCCCTCTATCCTCATCCTTTCATTCCTCTGCCTCCTTCTTGTCTCTAAAGCTTAGGGACTATATCTCATTGAAGTCGTCTGAAAAAGGAAGCTCCATGCTTCTCAGACCACTCACTTGATCTTGTTATTTCTTCTACAGCAACCCCTTCCCTTGCCAAGCACCACCGTAGACTGAGGTGTTTGCAGACAAAAGTCACTTCTAAGAATTACTCATTTAATATAACTCCCACTCCCAAAATGCAAACACATGCGCACTTGCACACACGCACAGGAGTGCATGTAACTGTGAAGGTATGCGTGCATGTGTACATACGGAAACATACACACACTCCAAGCTAAGGGGTGTGGCAGATAAATACTTTCGTCTCAACCCTAATAGGAACCAACTTCTGTCGATGCCTTGAACTGGCTGCTGCTTTCTTCTCCATCTCACCCTGGCTATACTTGATGGAAGATGGGAAGGGGCAAATGAAAGGGAGAGGACCAAAGTGAGTGCCTTTAAGTGTGCCCAGTATTAGTATATTCGAGTGAATAATTGAATAAGAAAAGGGAAAAGCAAGTAAAGTGAGAGAAAACTAGAAGTAAATATGTCCAGATAACATCCAGCCACAAATTTAATTTCCCTTCTTCCTTAGCTTGACTGTCGTAGGCTGTGAATTCGTTGAGATTAGGTGTTATATATGCCTAATACCACACTGGGTCCAGGCTCAGCACAGCGGCCTTTGTGTATTGATGATGTTGTGAGCTCTTAGAAAGACTACTAAGCCCTAGAGATGCGCAGGTCTTCTCTTTTTAAATATCTACTAAAGCAGGTGTGCGTGTCTATAATGCTCGGAGAGAAATGCTGCATATGTAAAAGTTCGTTAGGTAACCATCAGCAGGAGGAATAAAAGAATGGCAACTGGCTGCTTGGGGATGGCGTTTTAGCTTTCCCACTGCTGAAAAGGTTCAGAAGAGGATTAGGAGCAACTGGATATTCTGCTTTCCAAGAAAAAGCATTGGGAGTCCCCAGTGCACTGTTTAGGAGCATCGTATAAAAGTAGATAGACTAGGGCAAAGTTGTTACAATGAAGTTCTCTTGATTCTGCCTCTAACAAGGCCCTTGCATATTATCTTTGAGAGACCAACCCTTTGGTCATTTTGCGCAATAGGCAGAGGATCTTACTTATCACCGTGTCTTCTGTTATGGTTTAAATCTAAATGTTATCTCAAAGTCTCAGGTAGTCAGAGTGCAGCTTCTGAGAAATGATTAACTCATAAGGTTGCTACGCTCATCAGTGGATCATTCCTTTGCTGGGCTTTGGCTGATGTGCTTTAGGAGGTGGGGCCTTGTTGGAGTGGAGCTCGGGAACTATGACCTGGAAAGGCACATTCTAGTGCCTAGCTTCTCCCTTCCCTCTGTGCTTCCTGGTACAGCTTTCCTCTGCCATGCCTTTCCACTAGACCATTTCTGCCTTACAGCTGGCCGACAGCAGACTAAACTATGAGCTACATTAAGTCTCTCTTTTTTTAATTTAACAGTGTTGGATATTCTGTCCCTGAGAAAGGAAAGTGACTAATACATCTTTTGAATGTCTTGCTGGGAACCGTTTCTAGGAAGATGACACTCGACCTTAGATTTCTTAGGAAAATAATTCTCTATCAAAGAACCTCCTTTGCAGAAAATGATGGTTCTTTTCATTTAAGTGATTGAAATCATCATGGCTAAAATTCTCTTGCTGATGAAAATCTCTAATGTTTCCAGAAATTATTCTCACAGAATACACATGAGGCATTCTGGGTCTCATGTAACCATGAAATGATCCCCATCACCCAAAGAGAAAATGAACATGCTTCTTGGGGGGATGATTGTGCCCTTACTTCTCCTTGTAGTCCTAAGAGTAGGCTGGATCTTACTTTAGGAGCCTCCAAGAGTGGGTGGAAAACGCTACTTCAGCCAACCACCAGGAGTGAACTGTTTCAGTTTTTCTGTGGCAAATACTACCAATGGATTTGAGGAACAATAAAACCTTAAAAATATTCTTCTGTGATTCTTAGGATACCGTCTTCTGCGTAGATACCCAACAAGTATTCCTGGAAAATGCCAGGCTGAGAACAGAGGAGGAATGAATAATACAGGACATTTCAGGTTTCAGTCACAAACTTCTTATGTTATTGAAGACTTTTTAGGCTGCAAGTGATAAAACCTGAACTTAGGCAGGGAGCTTTTCACTCCTTTTGGAAGCTAAAGGGATGCGTGGACTAAGAAGTCTTCGATGAATTAATAGCAGCCTCATACATGTTGATAGAAATGCAATGGGGTACAGCAATTTTGGAAAATGATTTGATGGTTTTTTTGAGACTAAATTTATTTTTACCACATGACTGAACGATCCCACTTGTGGATATTCATCATTCAAATGAGATGGACACCTAGGAAAGCATGTGTTTACTGCAGTTTCATTCATAATTGCCCCAAACCGGAAATAAATCAAGTGACCTTCAAGGAAAAGATGGATGTACAGGTCCTGGAACATCTACATAATAGGACATGACTCAGCAGTGGAGAGAACAAACTATGGATAACATATAAAATATGGATGAATTTTAAGTGCAGTGTGCTAAAAGAAAGAACCGAGACTCCAAACTCCATACCCTAGTCTTGTGATGTGACTCCAGCTGATTCAGGATGGTATATGCTGGGTGATTGTATGTCACACTTTTGCAAAGGGAAAACTTTCGAGGCAGAGAACAGATTAGTGGCTGCCAGGGACTAGGCAGGAGTTGACTATAAGGAGTTTGTTATTTTGGGGTAATACAACTATTTCATATCTTGATTACAGTGATTGGAACATAACTCCTTCTATTTGCCAACTTTTAGAACCCCAACACACATTCTCTGTCTGCCTGTCTCTGTCTCTGTCTCTGTCTCTGTCTCTGTCTCTCTCTCTCTCTCTCTCTCTCTCTCTCTCTCTCTCTGGCTTTCTCTCTCTCCAGGAATGGGAATATGCTCATTAGCAATTTTTTGACCCTTCTTCTCATAATTTCCAGTGGGTTCATTATTTCCAGATGGATATAAGACACAATAGGTCATGTCCACAACTTTTCAAGGAGTAGAGATTCATTGAGGCTCACATTTCAGAAGTCTTTGAAACCCTTGAAAAACAATATCTTATATTGGAAGTGGAAGACAGTCATTCGATGCCTCAGACTTTGCAGACATTTTATTCTTTGGTCAATGAAATTTCTGGTATCCAGAGATGGAGAATCATGAGTAATGGTTTCATCAGATCCTCCAAAATCCACTTTTCAAATTCCTTCATATCAAATCTATTCCTGGTAGTAGAACTATTGAATAAGGAGACTCAGCTTTTTAAGGAGATGTTTCCTCACAATTCTGTCTATTCTGGTTGCCATCCGGGCAACATGACCACTGTCTGGGTGGAGTTATAAGTTCCGGAAAGAAGGGGAGCCTTAGAGGCCAGTTACTGATGTGTCACTGATCCCACAACCTGCTTAAGCATGTGTACCTGTCTCCTAATTTGTAGCCGATTTGCTTTTACTTCAAACTTACAAGGGAGCTTATTAAGGTAACACGGAAATGTGGGAACCTGAAAACAATTGCAGGATCCAGGGCTGCAGAACCTGATGATTCTTCTGCAGACAAATGGAACTTGAGGGTTTCTGACTCCTTTCGTTCATTCCAAGGATGTTGTGACCCACATGGATCAAAGGCAGAGCAATTCCATGGCCTGTGGCAATCAAAACTTCTCCTTCATTGACAAATTGTCTCCTTCACATTCTCCTGACGTCATGATTTTGAAGTTGTTTTGCTGTCTTTGTTTTCACCTCTGTTGTAGACCTGCATCCAGAGGAAGCCTACATTGAAATGCTGAGATTTCTATACAGAAAATAAGTGGATTCCTTTGTGCCTCCCCGTGTGAAAATGAAAGGGGCAGGGTGTGGCCAAGGAAGAACTTGGACTGTGATGTAGTGGCATAGAAGCCCCAGCTGGCCTGATGTGGCCCTGTAAGCTGTCCAAAATTAGGACACGCAATAGGGCCTTGGTATCCTCTGTGGCATTCATTGGCTGCAGGCTGTCCGTGGATGAGGCATAACCTTGGCAAAGCATTTTTCATGGAGAATTCAGCTCATACTCATCAGCAGCTACTGGTCTGAGAACTAGGGAAACAAGAGCCCCAGACCAGAGGGTTTAGGTGATGCTCTACAGTGTTCCCTAAAACCCTGTATTGCTGCAGGCCCACAGCAGTGTCCCTCCACCAGTTTCCGTAAGAAAATTTATCTGGGTTCTCCAATGTATTGGAATGTACAGTTTTAAAAGTGTTAAGAACATGCAAAACGACATATGCAGGTGAAGTTATTGGGAGAGAGGAACCCTTCCACATTTTTGGTGGGATTTTAAGCTGGTGCAACCATTGTGAAAATGTGTATGGACATTCCTCAAAAAACTAAAAGTAGAATTTCAGTTGACCCAGCCCTACCTGTCCTTGGTGCCTTTCCAAAAGAGTTGAAGAGATCATATTTCAGTGATACATGCATACCCGTGTTTGTAGCAGCACGATTCGTAACAGTTACATCTTAAAAGTGGTCGATATGTCCATCAGCAGATGAATGGATTAAGAAAATATAGCAGATATATGGGATTACTACTTCACAATCAAGAAAGATAAATTTGAGTCATTTGTGGGAAAATGGATGCACCTGAGACC
The DNA here is from genome assembly GCA_004027205.1 of Ctenodactylus gundi. Lineage (NCBI taxonomy): Eukaryota > Metazoa > Chordata > Mammalia > Rodentia > Ctenodactylidae > Ctenodactylus > Ctenodactylus gundi. The sequence continues at coordinate 41,976 of PVKB01005071.1, read as the reverse complement.
ATAATGTTCAGTGAACTAAATCAGAACTATCATATAGTTTCTTTTATATGGGAAATGAAAAACGTAAGTAATTTAAAGAACAAAATAAAAGAGAGCTGATGGGAAACAGAGGGTTGATTTTATGGAGATGAGGTCTCTGGAGATGGGGGCAGAGGATAGTGGGAGAGGAAAGGAAGTGAAAACAGTTAAGATGTGTCTGCATCCAGTTCTCAAGATGGGTGCAATGTTACGGATCACAAACATAAACTGATTAAAAAAGATAATTATGAGGGAAAAAAGAAAATCTATCTAAGTGAAGTATTCAGGAAACATCATTTAAGTAGACTTTAGGGTCAAGGGAAAGGGTCCTTCCAGTATTTTCTCGGCTCAGTCCCTTCTTCCTCTCTTTCTCTAGCTGTGTTCTCACCCCTCCCTCTCTGAATCTCCTCCCTCTGAGCTTTCTGGTATGCAAAGCAAAACACCTTTTTCTTCCGTCAGGTTTAAACCATTGGCCTGAAAAGCTCAAGAGCAGAAGCTTGTCCCCTTCCAGGACACTGACCAACCTAATCCTTCCATCTAAGTCTTCCCTTGAGCAGGTGGGACTTTTCTGTTACATGTGGCATCATGTACCTGGGTTAGGCCTGGTCATGCTGGCCCTTGCACATGGAAGGAACCCCTACATATACCAGATCACCTCTGGCCATGTTCCTGCCGCTAGCACCCTCTTCCTAATCAGAGCCTGAGCAACCTGTGGAGCTAATAAAGCACTAGATACCTAGGTATGTTCCTTTCCTGTCGCTGCTGTAACAAATTACCATAGACTCTGGAGGTTTAAAGGACACTAATTATCTTAGTTTTAGGGGTCACAAATTCTACACGGTCTTGCTGGGCTAAAACTAGACTGTCGGCAGGTCTGAGTTTCTTTCTGGGTTTTCTAAGGGAGAATCTACCAGCTTTTTCAGCCCCTAGGTGCTTGCTTAGTCTTCCTGGCTCCTTCCAGAACCAAAGCATGCAAGGGTCCTCGGAGAAGGCCCTTTCTATCAAAACACTCACACTCTTGTGATTCTGCTTCCTGCTTTCGTATTTAAAACCCTCATGATGACATTGGCCCACCTGGGCAATCCATGATAATCTCTTTATTTTAGGGTGAGATGATTAGCAACCTTATTTTTGTCTAAAATCTTAATTACTCTTGTCATACATGGACAAAGAAGGCCTCCTTTCCATCCAGTCTGTGGAAATTAGCTGTGAAAAGGAGTGTTGAGAAAGGCGTGCAAAGTTATTATTGTGCGTTTGTAGGCCAGCCATATGTAATACGAAAATGAAACGCAGTGTCAAGTGGTTGAACCTTAATTTTTTTTTTTTTTTTTATAGAGGAGAGAGCAGTGGGGGATGCTGACAATTTTAACATGGTAGTAGGTGGTGTTCAGATGTAATGAATGAGCCCACAGAACAGTTGTTGCCTGGAGCAAAGTTCCCCTTCCCTCTGTGGGAGCTCTCCCTGAGTGAAGGGAAGGTGAGGGACAGAAATTTACTGTGAACAAAGGTTGCCTTGTTTCAGAAAGTCTCCAGGAAATCTGTCTGAGCTGTGCTTAGAAGAATAGATGAAAAGTCTGTCCCAGTTGGTGACAAGTTTTACTCTCTTCACAGGTGGCTAGTCTTTCCTGGTAGTTTGATGAGATTTCTAAGGGAGGAGTTGAGGCAGTTGCATTTATTTTGGAAGAAGTGTCCTCAGTCAGACAAGCGTTCTTCCTGGAGATCAGCTCCCTTCCCTTGGGAGAAGGAAAAACAGAAGGTTAGAGAGACCTGGATTCCAAGGCAGCCTCTCACCTGATGCTAGCCATTCTCCTTCGATTCCAATGCCATTTCTCTAGGATCTCAATTCTTCCAATATTGAGCTATCATTTTCTGAGCCTCAGCATGTGCAAAACAAGATACAGTGTCTAATATCTAAAGAGTAGTCATCTTTAGGAGGTCAGTATTCTGCCTGCCATGCCAGGTCTCCAGGGATCTCCAGGATTTCTGAACAAACCTAAGCCAGGCCCACCCTCAAAATGCAGATCGCTTCAGAAAGCGTGGTTAGGAGATGAGGGTGACAGGGGCACAGCTAGTAATGCTGACGCAGGCCTCACCCAGTGCTATGTGACATGAGAAGAAAAGAGAGGGAACAGGCCCTCAGTTCTGGGCTGGGCAGCCTCTATTCTCACCTTTTCTATGGGGCTCACGATATTGGAGATGGCTCTATACCGCTAGGAGAAAAAAGAACTTGTGTTTCAATTTTCTAGATGAAAAAGAAAAGGATTGATTGATAATTAAACCTAAATCTTGTAAGGTCTTTGATATTTCTGAGAAATTAAAACCACGGATGTTTCTGTTCTTTTGCCACAATTTATCTTACTTTCTTTCTGGAATAGCATGGGGAATAAGCTGAGAACTTTGAATCTCGCTGATATCTTTGTGCACACGGCCTCAGATGCACAACATCGTGTTCCCTGGTCATTTCCTTTATTTGTGTGTTGGATGACTTGCGTCCTGGGGGAAAAAACACATTGTGGTTACCCCCTTGTCTGGAAAACTCGAGACATTATAGAACAATAAAATCTTATACACTTAGTTTGAAAATTCAGAGCTTTTCCAGAGTAATACCCACACACCCACGCTCACCCTATGTCATTCTGAGCTGCACAGCCTCAGTGATTCTGTCTCGCCCACCTACCAAATCCCTCCAGTGTGACAAGTGTCCAGTTAACCAAATTATAAACTGATGTTAACATTAAATGACAATAAGAAGGACTCCAAACCACCTCTGGAATTTAAACATCTGGCAAATCTTTTGTCCCTAATAATTTAACACCTTTGTCACTCTGACAGTTAGTGGAAGTTCGCTTGCTAGTTTTTCGTTTTTCTATCCTTGTCCCTGTGCCTGGCTTAACTGATGGAGAGCAGTCCAGCTTACACATTTACTTCCCTACATGTTTAATTGTGTTGTTATGTCTCTGTCCTTGTCCTTGGGGTTGGACAAAGCAGGTCCCAGTAGAAACTTTCACTTTTTGACCCTTTTACTCCCAATTTCCATGCTGCCGAGGAAGTGGTTGCTGCTTGTATTTCAGTTTTCTTGGGAAGCTTAAAACAGAAGAAAACCTTGCACCATCACCTCAGCATGTTTCTGTGAGTGGGGTTGAAGCAAGTCTCACACAACACACACAAGGCTAAGTCGCTGGCTGATTAATAAAGAAAATATTTAAAGCAAGGGTTCATAAAACATGATTCATGAATGCCTTAAACACTTGTATTTTAACTTAAAATATATCAATTGGTGTTCATTTGCCAATCTTTGATGCAAAGTGAGGCCTTTGCTCTTACTGTGGGTCCCTTAATTGGCATGATGTATTGTCTCTTTCAGTAAATCACAAACTTAATGCCTCCCCTAAGATTTCAAACTTGTTTCTTTACATTGAAGCCAGAGTTAAAGTGACTTTTGGAGCAAATTGCCTGACTAAGATCCCACAGTTGTTGCTGTTGTTCTTCAACACCATTACGGTTTTCTCAGCCACACCTAATTCTACAATCTATTATTATCAGCTTGCGTTCCCCAAACCATTCTGAAGCACTCAATCTGTTTTTCATTGACATCTTTCTTTTTCATACACTCATCCTTTTGTTGATTTGCAAAAATTCTATTTACATAAAATTTAGTTTCTTGCATAACTGCAATAACAACTGCAATCTACATATGTGGTAATAGATGCAGCTGACTCTTGGTAAGAATAGGTGTTCTTGGGCAAAATAAAAATGTGTTTGTTGGCTTACTAAAAAGAAACCATTGACTGAGGTGTGGGATGTGTGGGGCACTGGCCCAGGGACTGACTGCAGTGTCTGGCATTTATTTTCTGGGGGGGGGGGGTAGTGATTGTTTTTGTCACCCGCAGCTTTATTGTCTTCCTTCCCCAAGTGCTCTGGTGTCTTTGCCTAAGGAAGTCTGGAAGTCCTATGCAACTTCGCACACCAGCGTGCAGTGAGATCTGTGAGGGATGAACGTTGATGGCTCATACTCTAACTTTTCTTTGTTTCAGTGCCATGGCTCTGAAACAGATTCTATGTAGTCCCCCAACTTTCCATAGACACCTGCTCATTAATATTTCATTTATTAGCTCCATTTTCTTCTGGTTCCCTTTGCCATTTTCTCCTGTGTCTTCCTGGTGTCACTTTCCATCTGAACAACTTGAACCCAAGTCCTTGATTATAGATTTTCTTTTCTCAAAGCTAAGATAAGCATTAATCCATAGGTTGTAGAGAAAGAACCAAGAAAATCCTTCTGACGAGTCGGGTGAAAGGCAGCTACCTGGGAAATTTTTCACCGTCACTCAGAATGGAACGTGGTCTCCCCCTCTCCAGACCGTTAAGCCATTTCTTTTCTTATATGTACAACATGGTGGTCCTGCCTTTGACCTTCCCCTTCGAGCCTTAGGAAGCCGTGTTTTAGGGCATGTGTTACCAGCCTCTGTCTAGGGCAGGAGTCACTGGTGCCCTGTCTTCATCTCGCTGCTCCAATTTTCAGTTTTACTTTTGCTGATTTTCCATTTTGCTCTGAACTTGAAAACTGACCACACTGAACCATGGGTGCCTTCTGTGTTCTGGTTTCTGTTTCTTATTCTGGTTTCTGGCTCTGTTTCACCTGGACCTTCAATATACCTGTGGCTCTTGTGCCTGCTACAGGAATGTTCTACGTAGCTGAGACCCCTGTCCTGGACTTGTGTCCTGAAACTTCCAGTCCCAATTGCCTCTCTGTCTTTTTCTCCCATTGCTCCTGTTAGATATACTGTGGACACGACACTTAGGCCTGGGTCACACATGGGAACTCCAGGTGCCATTTCAAGTGCATGACTTTATGAATACTTTCCCATAACACATGCCTTTTTACCACTTAGAGCCATCTAAATGTTTTTCTTCAAAGATACAAAATATTGAATTAATGCTCTTTCAGAAGTAGAGAAAAACTATTGTGGTCTCTCTTCCTGTTCTTAAGAACACGTATTTGGATTGTAAAGTGATTGAACTACTATTCTCTCTTATTAATGGGAAATTGGCCATAAATTGTTGAGGCGTGACTAGCTCATTTCCCAGCACAGCTGCAAGTGCTGTACTCTGGGATCTTTTTCGATTTCTCAGAATAAAAAGAAAAAAATGATAAAACTAACACCTATCTCAACAACCGTGCCACTCTTGCCAGGGAACAACTATTTTGAAGAAAAAAACTGATTGAAAACAGTGCCACCTTCAGCCAAGGCTATTTCTCAAAGTGCGTTTTTTTTTTTTTCTTTTCTTTAATAGTGTGGTTGTTTGGCTGCATTAAATATTTTTGTCTCATTAAAAACTAATCTCAAATATGCATATATGCTTGGGGAGTGCTCTGTAGTTAATAATAATAATTCACAACAACATCTTATTATAATTCTGAAAGCACATTACTTTTACAAAGCATCTGTACCCATAAACAATCTATTTTCATCCTTAAACAGTCTGAAAAAGCATGTGCTAGTACTCTTATTTGGTAGATGAAGATATTCAGATAAATTTACTGATGCAGCCAAGAACAGACATAATACATAAAAAAGATGTGTGCTTGTACCAAACCTCCTACTATGTAGTATCTCAGTAGATACTTCCCTCCCTCCCTCCCTCCTTCCCTCCCTCCCTCCCTCTCACCCTCCTTCCTTTCCTTCCTTCCTCCCTCCCTCCCTTCCTTCCTTCCTTCCTTCCTTCCTTCCTTCCTTCCTTCCTTCCTTATTTCTTGTACCAGGGATTGAACCCAGAGCCTTCAGACTGAGGTACATTCTTGGTCTGTTTTTTTTTTTTTTAATGTTTATTTTAAGAATTGTTCTCAGTAAGTTGTTGTGCTGCCTAGTTGGGGCTTAGAATTGCATTCTGCCTGCCTCTGTCTCCTAGAATTATGAGATTACAGGCCTGCATATTGCAGTCCATCAAAATTTATCCTTTGTCTCTTCCAAAATCTTCTTTTGACCTAGGAAAATCCCTCCTTTGAAAATCTCTTTTGGCTTCAGGTAAAAGTCAAGGTCTCTCTGCCCTATGAACCCCTCTTTCCTGTTATATAATCCACGAATGAAAGAGCTTCTCTACTGGTGGCTTTTCCCCATGGTAAAAGCCAAGGGGAGAGCATTCTTCCCTGCTCAGGGATCAGCTTCAGAGTTTGTCTCTGTCATATTCAAGTGTCATGAGAAAGACAGTACAGTCAACAGAAACAAGTAAATTTAGGAAGAACACGAGACATAAGATTGTGAGAGGGGATTCTTAGGTTCAGGAGCGGCTTGTGCCAGCCCCTGAGCCCAGGAATCCCAGGCTCTACACCTCCTTGGTGTCAATACAGTCACTTTTCCTTGCCACGGGGAGTTGGAGCTTGTTACGTGTATCCAAAGAACTCAGGATTCCTTTCCAGTGCATTCTTAGCTATTCGAACAAGAGCACCATGAGTAAGAGGGCACAGGTATTATTGTTTCCATTTTGGAATTGCAGTTACTGAGACTGTGTTTATTGGAGACAAATCCATGAGACAAAGCCTATATGATACCAGGATCACACCAGAGCTTCTCTCTCTCTCTCTCTCTCTCTCTCTCTCTCTCTCTCTCTCTCTCTCTCTCTCTTTAAACAAGTTTAACTCCTTCCTTCCTCACCTCATTGTTTCTCTACTGCCAAAGGACAAAAAGAGTAAAAACAATACAATGGGTAGGATGTAATCAATCACTTGATTAGATACAATTCTTCTTCTTCTTCTTCTTCTCTTTTCTTTTTCTTTTTTTGCAAATCTCTATCTTTATGGGTTATCATTTCAGATCTCCTCATTTTCAGATTATTAACTACTTCTTCTTCTTCTAGGTTACTTTTTCCCAAAGAAATTTCTATTTGGTTTAGTCTTTTAATGAACGATCTATTTCACCCAAGGACCAATACTAGTGCTGGAGAATTTTACAAACACGTTAAGTACAATTGATCCCTCAATTCTGAGTACTTTGTCCTTTTCATTTTTCTCTAGCACTTCTGTTATCTTCCCCACCAAGGCTAGTGGAGGCCCACACAAACCTCTTTGGCCTGGGGAATCTCTACTGGTGCAGTCGCTGGGTGTCGGCTCCTGTTGGTTTCCCGCTGCCCTCATGGAAAGACTTGAGTTCAGTTTTCAGAAACTGCACTGATGAGAAATGTCTTTGAATCATGCCCTTCTCTTGAGGAATCTGTCAGCTAGTGACAGAACCATGCTGGTACCATTCACATTTCACAACTCCTTACAGGTCCCAGCTGACATAAGTCTGCACCATAAACTCCTACCTCCCTTCTTTCTGCCCTGCTCAGCTTTTCTGACCCCAACAGGCCCCTCCTGATATCATCCCTTCACGGGCCAAGATTTCCCATCTCGAGTGCTGCCTATGGAGGACAAAACCTAAGTCCCCATCTCTCCGATCTTTGCTTTCTTATGTTCATCTTCATAGTCACATTATGGTTGTGCTTCCTGCTGGTTCTTGCAGCCGCCTGAGCACACACTTAACAGCTATGTCGGTAAACTAAAGTAAACGTAGCAGCCTGGTGGCTTTAGGGTTTGGCGCCAAACCTACCGGCTCCATATTGCCTGGTGCTACCCAGCTCGTGCAGCAGTTCGATCTGAAGTGTCAGGGATGCCCTGTATTTCCTAAAATAGTATAGCAGCAGCTGCTCTAATTTTACATAAGGACAGAAAATGCCTGGGGATATAAAGACTTTTTAAAAAATTTTTCTTCATAAGATCAACTTATAAGGAAAGGCTTGGAAGGAGCACAAGAAAAATGTGCAACATCACGATTTTCACTTGAAGTGAATGCAGGACTGAGGAAGAGGCGCTAAGCATCTCTTCCCAATATCATGTGTCCGGCTAAATAAATGCCTCAAACTACAAAGGCCCAGAAGCTGAGAGTCCTCCTACCCATGGCCACCCGTGTTGACCTAGAAGTGACTGCCAGAATGTGCTCCCCAGTAAAAGTGCAAAGAAGACGCTGGAAAATCATTTCAAAATTGGCAGTTCATGTAGGAGGCACAGGTCACCAGGTGAGCGGGAGGAAAGACAGAGCCAGCTGTAGGATCAGAAGAGAGAAGGAAGGCAGAGCAAGAGGAGAGAGCTCAGAGGGGGCCCGATGGGGTGCTGGTCGGCATCTTGTACATACTTCAGACAGAAGGCCATTGTGATCAAAGGGAATCGATCTGTCGAGCTCATACCTTATGAAGCATCCAGAAGTGCTTGACATTTTGCAGTTCCATGAGGTGTGTTCCTTTGCTGTGTTATCTGACATTTGTATGAAATAGACTTGAGTGAGGTGACTTGTTTGAGGTCACTCAGCTCGTGAGGAGTGGGAAGCTAGGCTCAAACTGGTGTTTTGATCTTCATTCTAAGCCATCCCACGTGTTGCTGCCTATTACTCTAACTCATTTTCTGCTCTAAACATTACTCTGTCTCTTCAAAGTTCTCGTACTCTCTGTTTTACAGAGAGGAAAATTTGAGAGTCACAGCACTGAAATTGACGGCTAATTTTAACTCTCCTGTTAACGCAATGTTATGACGTTCTGAGCATCTGTTATATTTGCTCTGCATACCGTAAAGTTGAGCTTCTACTGACTTGTTCTCAGTTTTAGCCTTTTTAAGAACTTAGGTGCATTCTAGCTGTGCTGTAGTAGGAATTGGCAAGGATGTCCAGGTCCAGTACGTCCATATTCATCATGATTTGGTGTTTTTATTTTATGTATTTTTTCAATCAGGTTTCCACTGAGATTTTACTCTTCCCACCAAGAAAACACACATTTGTTAAAGCTTAGCTTTTCATCCTCTTCCTTCCCTGATAGAGTTGCTGTCTTTCAGTGTGTTCAGATCTAAGAAGAAAACCCGCCACAATAGCACCAACATGCTCTTCCTGACCTCTGACCTTTGCTTTTGGCCTTAGCTACCTGTTCCTCATTACTGCTCATCGCAGTGAATCAAGTAAACACTATTGACTACAACAAAATGGCTGTCCAATGTCTTCGTATTCCACTGGGTACACAACTGTTGTCTCTGGAGACCTCTCACATACGTGAATATTTACTAACACATCATCAAATCGTGCCTACATGCAGCATGGGATTTTATACAAAATATGTCATTTCTTTATTAACATAGCATCTAAATCCATAAGGTAGTATGTTATTGTATGTGAGAAAAACTTCTTTGGTGGCCATCAAGGACACAGCTTCCTGTTATATAGATGAGAAGCTGAAGGCCAGAGGAACTGGGGCCAGAATTCTGCAGATATACAGCCAACACATGGCGTGTATCATGAGGTATGTTCTGTGGTTTGTGCTGGCACTGAGGATATCTGATGGTGGTTTTCCCAGAAGAGAGCCTGTAATGAGGATTTGAGTGAAGACAATTTCTTCAAAGTGTGCTCATGGGAGAAAGCAGTCAGGTTCTGAAAGAAACCAGGAAGGAAGAGCTGGAGTCACCCTAGGACATAGTTGCTGTCAGAATTTAAGCCGTAGCCTGTTTCTGTGGGGATCTTTCAGAAGAAATGTGATTCTTCAGAGATTCTCCCCTTTGGAGTCCAACAGCTGGACTCCCATGTATCTGCACAAACACCAGCTTCATCTCCCCTTAGGAGGAAGCTTCAGGGAGAGGATATTAAGGGAAAGATGCAGGAAGCTGAAACGTGCATATGCAGACACGGAAAAGGGTATCCGAGAGGCCCCGCTTAGAGCTCCAGCAGTGCACTCCTGAGCATAAGCTTCTGGCGACATGTAACCTGCCTAACGTTTTGCTACCACCTAGGTCTTCTGTGACCTTGTGTCAGACACTTTTTCTCTACATCCAAGGGGCTTCCACCTTCCTGCCCCCTGTCCGTAAGTGTCACCGCACCTGTCACTGATTCGTTGTTTTCTTTGATGTACTTATCACTCTTTGAATCTTTCTCTATTCTTAGTTTTAAAATCTTTATACTCTGAGGTCTATGATTTCATCTTTATTTTTATTAAAATTTTCTTGAATTCTAAAAGGGCATGTGGCACATCATGGATACTTGCATGTATTTGTTGAATAGTAATGTGTGGATAGGTAGAAAATGATCAGGAAGCTTTTATAGCGACATGTAGAATGATGCTCTGTCTGCACATACTATGGCACATGGAAGTTGTGCTTACTCTGTTATCATTATGCAGAGAAACCACATGAAGGATTGAAGTTCAATCTATAGTCTTCCAAATTATTGTAGGTAATATTAGCCTTAATGGGTCTGTTTTACTGTGGTGCAATGCTTTCAGAATATTTTTGAGGAAAATTATGATGTTGAAGAGAGCCTTTTAGTGTTTTGCTACATTATGTCTTTCAATGGAATATATTAGCTTCTCTTTCCTCCCAAAGATATGTGCATTTTATTATGTCATTATCTGATATACGTTTGGCATAAAAAGCACTTACTGTTTTTTCTTGCATGGGACACATATAGTAGAAAATTTCCATCATTTGGTGTCATGTTCTATAGCACAATGTGTCTCGTTTGGGATCAGCCATAGCCCTTTTGTTTTCTGGCAAGGTGTAGGGAATATATTGATGAATGACTCAATTTGCATTCTGCTCCTTGGGTCAAAAGCTGGCCTAGGCCTTCAGATTGGCACAAAGGTTTCCCTCTGCACCAATATATTTTTTCCATTAGCCAAATACCATTTCCCCGAGCAGCAATTTAGTCATTACCCCATGATTTAAAAGAAACGTGAAATCTGTCACAAAGAAGGTGATGTTGTGACACACAGAGGGATCCTCTGGGAGGCGTAACCAGGTTTTCTACAAGATTGAAATGAGTGTGACATTATGTTCATGTTCATAATTATAAATTTGTTCTTTCCTGAATGTGTGTGTGTGTGCCCTACTATGGATAGAATGAGAGAAAAAGTGGGTCTGACTATATATTGAGGACAGGAACTAATCCTAGCCTTAAACATGACAGCTTCAGTGTGGCTTTCAAGGCACTCATTAGGGAGCATTAAAATGTAGCTGTGACTCCAGGATCATCCATGATAACGGGTGATAATGGAATCCTCAGGAGAATTGGAATTAAATGTTATCTTTCTTCAGTGTGAGTCAGAGAGAAGTTGCTGCGGCTGGCCTCTTGTGGGCGTGTTTCTGGTCTTTGGGCAGTGTTGGCACCAAATAGTATTTGTTGAAATGGAAACTAGGAATAGATGTGAATGGGAACAAAGGGAAGGTGTGGGAGAGGAGGAAGAAGAGAAGAGATGAGAAGGCAGGGGAACTGAATGGAAGGGAGAGGATAGGGAAGAGGAAGGAATGGAGGTGAGAGGAGAAAAAGAGGAAATCCAAGCTAGTACCTTAGAATAAGGCTAGTAGCAGAAGAATACGGTGATCTGACACCCAAGGATTAATGCCACAGTGTGAAAAAACAAGTCAAAGGACTTAACCAAGAAGAAACCAACACCCTGGGGGATATGTAAGACAGAATCCAGCAGTGTAATCATCCCTCTCCTTCATCCCAGAGGTTGTTTCTGTGTTTTTTTTTCAAACAACCACAATGTTAAATCTTTTCTGGAGCTTGCAAGAAAATGCATATAATTGCTTTCTGCTATGATAGTACCAGTTCAGATTTCACAGGATCGGAATAGACAACTTATCTGCCTACCATGTCTTCTCTTTAAGTCTAGAGTCATAATTGCTGCAGCCCTAGAATGCAATCTCTCATTGTTGATTCCTCTTCAGCCTTCAGCTCATCAGTACTAGCAGGAAGGGTTGGAGAAGGGCCTGCAGGTGGAGCAAGTAGAGAAATCTCTTCTGAGCAAAGAGTGCCTATCCTTTGTGAGGCCACCTAAGGCTCATTTGGAAAGAATTACTTCACCACTTCTTGCAGAAGAGTTCATTGGTTCTGGAGGCCGGTGATCACCAAGTGCTTAGACAAAGTAGGCACAGCGAGCTCCAGAGAATTTTCTGGCACAGGACAGGAGCCAGAGCAGTGTGATGACTCAGAATCAGCTTCAGGGAGCTCACTGGGGTAAAGGAAGCTTTGACACACCTGCTGTCTTCAGATGCTGTAGACCTATGGCATCTCCAAGGTCAGAAGGCAGATGGGAAGCAAAGGCAGGCTGTGGAGCATCTTTTGTCCAGAGCCCTGATTTCCTCCTGTGTGTCATGTGGGAGTCACCCCAAGTTAGCACGTCAACGTTCTTCCGGTGGCTCAGTTTCATGCAAACTCATAGAAGAAATGCTCTCCAGCCAGTGGTGCAGTCTTCTTGTCATCATTCCATGCCCACCATGCCGCCAGACCAGCCCTCTAAGCTGTTGTCCTAGAGGTCTTTGGGGCATATGCCTGAAACAGATGATCATGAAGTGTGCTGAAAGGCTAAATGATAGTGAGGACTTTGGCCTGTGCTGGCCTGCCCAGCCCAGGTTGCACAGCCACAGGGAATGATGTAGAAAAACCCAGGTACATCTTTCTTTGAAAGTCCCACATGTATATGACAACAGTTTCAGGACAGGGTAGATTTCCTGCCAGGTGCCATTTCTGAACCCTGAAAGTCCTAAGCACTGAGGGAATCTGGAGACTTTGAGGATAGCTCTCCAAAGCAAGGGTCCACTGATATCCTGGAACAACTTGACCAAATGTGAGGATGCTGGTTCTGAGCATAGGCATGGGGAAACCTTGAATGTTTCTACTTGCTCCCAGTTGCCCCTGCCATCTCCATGGAACATGCCTAGGCTAGCCTGTTGGAAAGTGAGACACAGAAAGCTGGGCCATCTCGCCTGAATAGCTCCTGTTGGCAATTGCTAAGGGCCAGGCATGTACACAGGCACAGACCAGATGCGTGAAGCCAGCTAAGGGTCACCCATCGGACATCAGATACAAGAGCAATGAACATATCACTGTATCTCATTAAAGTTTTGAGCTTGTTTGCATGCTGGTGTTATCGCTACAACCAGTAAGTAATCACATTGTCCTGCTGACAGTTAGAAGTGAAGTGAAAAGTTACTACCTTATAGCAAGCTTCAGAAGTCCCCTATAAGGTTTCTGTGTTATCGTCAGCAGCTAGAATGTGTGTGTACATAGATATTTTCTAGACAGAGAGATGTCCAAGAATGGGGGAGGGCTATGGATGAACAAAATTTAGCATGTGGCTTTTTTTTTTTTCTGATTGAAAGCAATAATCCTTGCTCTTCCCAGCAGTCTTCTAAGTACACTCTCTGAATGTGCAGATTTTAGCTATAGAGACTTCAAGGACAGTACTGGAATGATGAAGGATCTCACAGGCCGAGTAACGAGTGCTCTTACAGCGCACCGTGAGGGGAAAGTCTCTCAGGTGGAACTGGAGTCCTCAGGTATCCTCTGAGGCACAAGAGAATATTGGCTGAGCATGAAGAAGAAGAAGAAGAAGAAGAAGAAGAAGAAGAGGAGGAGGAGAAGGAGGAGGAGGAGGAGGAGGAGGAGAAGGAGGAAGACGTCGACGACGACGTAGGCAGCTGGAAACATGATGAGAGTATAAGATACCCGATCTTTCAATCTGCATAGGGTTAGCCAGAAAGCTGAGATAGAACATACAGATTCCTGAAAGGCTTTACGCTGAGTAACCTTAAATCATCAAATAAAAGGACCAGACAAACAGGAAGCGAGGGATTTCAGCAGAACATGGCAGTGGGTCATGCCTGCAGCTCTATCAGTGCTGGCGGCACTGAGGACTGTGGCCAGTCACAGCGAAGGACATGGGATCCATTCCCAAACCCAGCTGGCCAGCAAAACATTGAATGCAGAGACTGTGAAGACGAGGTCCACAAGTAGGGCTTTCCGGGGATCCAGGCTGCCCAGGCTGCTGCATGTGGGCTAGAGGTTGTGCAAACAGAAAGTGGACCGAGAATAGGGTGCAGGGAAAATGGCTGTGAACTCAGCCAGAAGGGCAGGCAGAGGTGGAGAGGCCATCTTGGAACTGTGCTAGCGTCCCAGAAAGTGTGGCAAAACCAAAGGGAAACTCTTGGGACAGCACATGCCAGAGGAACTCCTCTGTGAGTACACACACTGGATCACAAACATGGCAAATTCTACCCCCACAGCCATTAACTAAATGAGAGGATCCCAGAGAACAGGCAGAGATCAGGATGGGAAGCTCAGGCAGTGAGCACTAATTCTGAAGAACTGGATCTGGGTCTACAGAGCCTGAATGGGGAATGCGAAGGCTGAGATGTGGCAGGCTTCTGGTGGGTACCGAACCACAGCCAGGTTGGGGCAGTGGTACCTCTTAATTAATCTTCCAGAAGAATATGACACGGATTAAAACAGCAAGACATTTGATGGGTTCAAAAGAGATGTAACTAAAGTGCTCAAGCAGGAAACGAATGCAAGTTTAGCAGAACTAGAGAAACCAATACAAAAAACAAATGATAAATTCACTAAGAGTTCAAAGGATGTGAAAAGATACTGGAAAGCATCAGGAAATGAAAACTTTATTGGCAAGTATGGGAAACAGAATAACTCAGAATAAGGACAGAACATCAGATGTAGAAGGCAGGATGAAAATTATGAGGCAGTCTTTTAACAGTATTCCAGTAACAGTATGCCAGTGGAGAATAGTTTCTAAGAGACACTAGATGACTCAAAGAACCTTAGTCTCGGAATTATAGGAATAGAGTAAAAAATGGAAATCCAAACTAATGGAACAATACATTTATTCAATGAAATCATATGAGAAGGCATCTCATATATAGGAAAAGAAACAGACACACAAATGGCAGTCATACTGTACCTCAATTAGATATGACCTAACAGAAGCTCCTCAAGAAACACTGTAATATAAGTTACAGGCAGACGGTGCAAAGAGATCATCCTAAAAACTGTAAGAGGAAAACAACAGGTCACATATCAAGGCAAACCTATCAGAAAAATAGCCGACCTTCAACACAAACTCTGAAAGCCAAAAGAGAATGGAAGTAAGGCCCTCAAGCCCTAAAAGAAAATATCCGTCAGCTGAGAATTCTACATCCTGCAAAATTTTATTTCAAAATTGACAATGACATAAAAAACCTTCCATGAAAAAAAAACTTGAATGAATTTATGGCAATTAATTCTCCTCTCTCCCAGGAAGACAAGTAAACTAGACAAAAAACCTCAACAAAGATACAGGAGATCTGAACAATGCTGTAGAAAAAATGAACTTTACAGACATCTACAGAGTTTTTCAATGAACAACAGAATGCCCATTCTTCTTGGCTTCTCATAGAACATTCTCCAAAATAGAGCACATGCTTGGCTACAAAACAAGCTGAAATGCAAAAACATTGAAATAACCCCATGTATCCTGTCAGATCACAGTAGAGGGAAACTAGAAATAAACAACACAGACAACAGATACCACTCAAATAAATGGAGACTCAACAGCATACTGTTGAACAAAGGGTAGGTCATATAAGAAATCAGGGAAGAAATTAAAAAGTTCCTAGAGTAAATAATAAAGGAAGCACTTCACAGCATAACCACTGTGACACAATGAAGGTAGTTGTAAGAGGGAAATTCATTGCCATACAAACACAAATATAAAGAACTGAGAAATCTCAAATAAATAATCTAGTGATGCAATTCAGGGCTTTAGAAAAGCAAGAGCAAAGCTAGCAGAAGAAAATAAATTATAAAGATCAAAGCAGAAATTAATGACATGGAAACTAATAAAAATTTTTTAAAAAGGAAAAAATCTATGAGCTAGTTCCTCAAAAGTATGAACAAGATCAGTAAACCTCTAGCTAAACTCACAAAAGAAGGAAAGAGAAAACAATGATAATCATATCAATGCAATAAGCAATGAAAAAAGATGAAATTACAACGGATAGCATAGAAGCCTAAAGGATTATAGGAAGTTACTTGGAAGGTCTATACTCCAGTAAATTTGAGAGAGCCCAGAAGAAATGGTAAGTTTCTGAATGCTTATCAACCTCCATAACTAAAGCAAGAAAAAAAATCAAACCCTGAACAGATAAACAACCAACTACAAAATAGAAGAAATAATACAAACACTTTCAATGGAGAATAGCCCTGGATCCAATATGTTCACAGCAGAATTCTGCCAGAAATTCAGGGAAGACTTAATGCCAATTCTCAGCAAACTTCTTCAAAGAACCAAAAGGGAAAGAAAGTTGCTAAAGTCATTTCTTGAAATCACCATAACTTTAATACTAAAACTAGAGAAAGACTTCCCTCACTCCAAAAGAAAACTACAGGCCAATCTTCCTAATAAACGTAGATGCATACATGCTCAACAAGATACTTGGAGAATGCCAAGTATCATAGGAAAGATTATACGTCGTGACCAAGTGGGTTTCATTCTAGGGATACAGGAATGGTTCAAAATAAACAAATGAATAAATGTCATAAACCATATTACGCCATGTAGATATAGAAACCAAATGGTCGTCTCAAAAATGCAGAAAAAGCTTTTGACAAAATTTAGTGTCCATTTATGATAAAGGTGCTAAAGAAAACAGGAATAGAAGGACCTGACCTCAAATTTATCCAAGCCATTTACAGCAACCCCTCTGCCAATATCACTCTAAGACAAAAGACTGGAAGCATTTACTCTAAAATCAGGCACAAGACAAGGATATCCTCCTTCACCCCGTCTGTTCAACATAGTCCTTGAAATTATGACCAGAGTGATCAGGCAAGATTAAAAAAATAAATAAACAGGATATAAATTTGAGGGGAGGAAGTCAATATATATGATGAAACTCTACACCAAAGACCCCCAAAACATTCCATCAGAAATATCTTAGAACTAATAAGCAAATTCAGCAAAGTAGCCACATAGAAAATCAACACTCACATATCAATACCACTCTTAAACACCAATGCCAAACACAATGAAAGAAGAATCATGAAATCAACTCTGTCTACAATAACAACAACAACAAAAGCAAAAATACTTAGGAATAAACTTTACCAAAGTAGTGAAAGATAAAGATAGAGATCCAGAAGAAAGGATGTATAAAGGGATCTGAAGATTCTGTACAGGGAAAATTATAGAACCTTGAAAAAGGAGGTGGAAAGGACCATAGGAAATTGAAAGTCACCCCACATCCCTGGATAGGAAGAACTAATATTTTCAAAATGGTTATAGTTCCAAAACTGCTATACAGCTTCAAAACCACACCAATCAGATTACCAATAGCTTTCTCCACAGAACAGGAGAAGACTACTCTAAAACTTATACGGAACCAGAAAAGACCCAGATTTTCCAAAACAAGCAACAAAGGCAAAGCTTGAAGAATCAGTTCCATATTTCAAAATAAACTAGAAAGCAGTAGTGCTTAAATCTTCAGAGTATTCATACAAGAACAGACTGGAAGATCAATGGAACAGAATTGAGGACTACAGAGAGAAGCCCAAACACCCCCCAGTCATTTAATTTTTGACAAAGGGGCCAAAACTATTGAAAAGACAGCGTCATCAACAAATGATGGTCAGAAAGCTGGACATCCACATGTAGAATAATAAAACTAGACACAGATCTGACACCCTATACTAAAATCAATGAAAAGGATCAAAGAACTGACTATCAAAAGAGAAATGCTGAATCTATTGAAAGCCATAATAGGTAAAAATGCATGAAGGCATATGGAAAGGAAAGGATTTCCTGAACACAACACCAGTTGCACTGGAAATAGCTACAACAATCAGCACATGGGACTACCTCAATCCCAAAAGCTTCTGCACAGCAAGGGAAAAACAGTCAACAGGGTGAAGAGACAGCCTGTAGCGTGGGAGAAATTTTATTTTTACCAGTGATGCCTCATCAAGAAGATTATTATAGAGAGTATACAAAGAACTCAAAAAGTACACTCCCCAAATAAATGATCCCATTAAGACATGGGAAACCAAAGAGAAACTTCTCAGAAGAAGAAATAAAAAAAGTCAACAAGCACATGAAACAGCATTCTGGTCATTAGAGAAATGCAAATCAAAACAACACTGAGATTCTGTCTCATTCCTATGAGAATGGCTTGCATTAATAACTCAAAAAAACAACAATTGTTGCTGAGGCTGTTGATAAAAAGGAATGCCTCTGCACCGTTGGTGGGACTGGAATTTGGCACAACCATTATTGGAAACATTGTGAAGATTCCTTAAAAGATTGAGAATAGCATTCCCATTTGACCCAGCCACAGGTCTTCTGGGCACTTTCCCAAATCAACTAAATCCATCATACCATAAAGACACATGCAAATTCATGTTTGTAGCAGCACAGTTCATAATAGCTAGATTGTGGAAACATGCTTATCAACAGAGAAATGGATAAATAAAATGTAGTATTTATGCACAGTGGCATACTATGCAACCATAAAGTTAGATGGATATGAAGCATCTGAAAGACAGCGGAGCAAGTCAACAAAGTCAGTAATGCTCAGTGAAATGGATTGGACACTAAAGATAGGATATCAATCAGTGTCTCCGTATGAGATTGTCATGAATACATGCACAAAAAAGATCCTAATGGAAGAGAGGGGAAGAAAGAGAAACAGGAGATTGGTAGGAAAAGGGGAAGAGATACTGAGACTAGAAGGGGAGAGAGGGGAAGGAAAGGTTGAGAGAGAAGGAAAAATTGATGAAAAAAGAAACATGCAGGAACACATTCCCAAGGTCTTATGTTATTAACATGTTTTTGAATTTGTAGCTCATGCATATTTAAATTTAAACAAGAAAAAAGAAAGTGAGACTTGCGCAGCTGAGAAAGAAAGCATTTGAGGTAACAAATCTTCTTTGGCAAAAATAGGAGATTTTTTTTTCTCATGGAAGGAATGCAGTGACAATTTGTATTATATCTTCTGAGTTCAAGAAGAGACCCAAGTTTTAAGTAGAAATAAAGACATGGTTTAGATGGTGTTAGAAGTCATGGGGAGCCATTCTTTCCTCCTTTACATCCGAAACAATAGTTCATTGATGTGCAATTTGAACAGTTGATAAAAACCCTTAGGTGAATCTGTTTTCTCTTTGGCTTGTTTCCATGTCTGTCTTCCTTCATTTATTCATTTCCGGATCAGATATTTGTTAATTTGTCCTCCACATTCTTGATGGGATTTAGGATAAAACAATATCTAATTGTGGCTGCTGGCCTCAAGGGCTCAGAGATAAAGAAGACGGACAAGGACAAAGCTCAATAGGACAGCAAATATATGTGGCACCAGGTGATGTAATGGTATCAGCTGAGATGAGGTGGAAGGGGGAAGCTTTTGTTAGGACACACAGGAAGCACTATTGCTTTAGTGTTTAAAGATGAATTGGAGGCCATCAGGTAGGCCAGGGGATTAGGAATCATTCCCTCCACTGGACCTAACACAAGCTCTCGAAGACTTAAACCATCCATATCAGTTGACTGCATGCTCTCGCTGAGGATGGCAGCATTTTCTTACTGTCTAATTGTTCATCTAATCTCAGGGGAGCCCTGGCTGCTACTGAGGCTATTAAAATATTTGGCTGAATCTGATGCTCTTGTTTTGGGTCACTAAATGCTCACTGAGTTCTCGGAGTGGATGGGAAACATGCAGGTCACCCGTCCCGGTGCTTGGGCTGGACCAGGTCAGATATCTTTAGTTACAAGCTAAGGGCTTGATGGTAAAAGAACTCTGAATTGTAGGTAATGTAGAAGGCAAAGTCGTATCAATGATTTGTAGCATAACGCCAGCTAAAGGTAGCATGCAGTCTGTCTTAGGTCAGGGTGCCTGAAAGCAGAGCTGAGATAGGGATTCTTGCGCAGGCTGCATTGGCTGAGGATGTGCATTCAGGACGCTGAGAGAAGCAAGGTGGGACGGGGAAGGAGCCAAGCCAAAATGAAGGTTTAGGTAGAGTTTGGCCTCATCTGTGATGGCACAGAGAGCTCTGGAGCATAAATGCTACTGTGAACTTGGGCACTTTGTAGTGACAGGCCTTTGTACTCCCTAATGAGTCTATCGTTAGCTAACAGCTGCTCTCTTCTAAGCTGAAGAATATATTTCCCAAGTATTCTACCAATGTGACTGCCCTTAGCCCGCAACAGAGTTCTAGAGAAAAGGCAACTAAGAGCAGGTATCACCGGCACTCACAGCCTCTGAGGAACGAGTGGACTGGCCCAGGCACCAAGAGCATCAACTCAAGATCATGCACATAACAGTGAAGCACTCCAAAAGTCACAGGGAAGAGGGTGCTGGGTTTTCCTTCTGGGGGTTCCCTCTCATCCGTCTCAACTTTGTGGATTTAGCAAATTATTTAACACCTCTGTGCCTCCTTTTTCCAGGCTGTAAAGTGGAGATAATGAAAGTGCTTATGTCATTATTCCCTTGGGTAAGAATAAAATGCAATGGTTCATACAAAACTCTGAGAAAAACGTCTACCTTAGTGTAGATATTTAGAAAGATTTCCTGTTTATGTCGAGCTTCTTACGTTCACCCTCCCATACTCTGGGGTATTTCCCAGTTGTCTTTGGTTCTTGTTGGGCAGTGTTTGCCTCAAGGCAAAGAACACCTTCTCCATTTGACTCTACAGAAGATATCCTGAGTCCTCAACAGATAAAATACGAATCAGAGAAGTGAACAAGTAGATCAAGGAGGAAATCACAAAGCCCAGACACATTGTTCTGCCAGAGCAATAGAGCCACGATAAAGTCCTTCCTCAGAAGGTGGGAAGATAATAAAAGGGACAGCTGTGAGGATGGGAAAAAAATTCCAAAAATGAGATTGCATTGTTTTTCCGTACTTTCTTCCTCTGTTACCACCATGTTTAATGCTGTTACCAATTTTGAATATCCGATAAATGCCAGGCTCTGTACGAGATGAGCACATGGTAGCTTGTGTTTCCATGAATGCGCAAGATGTCCACATACTTTGTGAGTCTTTGAAACAGATCTCAGTGTAATTTTCATTTACAAGGTAGTTGCCAAATTCTAACTTTAAAATATTAAGTAGACATAAAACAGATAAGGTATCTTATTTATTAAAAATAAATATACATAGAAACTATTTTAATATGTTCTGTACAAATGAAATGTTGGTGTTAAAATGGGTATGCATTGTCTAGCTGGAGAATTATTGTATATGGAAATATTAAAATTGGGCCATTACTAAGCATTACTGGCAGAGGCCTCTCGTCTCAGCTTTCTGGGAAGTTGACTGAGAAGGATTTCAAGATTGAGCCCAACTGGGCTACTTAGTGCCACAGCCTGTCTCACAGTAAAATTTTTTTAAAAATGGGCTGGGTTGGTCGCTCATTGCAAAGACTCTGGGTTCAGTCCTCAATAGAACTAAAGACAGAAAAAAGAAAATGAGGCCATTAAGAAGGGGATGAAGGGAAATGCTTGCAGTCAGAGAAAAGGTTCCTGATTCTGGATTCAGAAGATGCGGGTCTTTTGCTAACTACCTGTGCCTAGCAATTCAGTTTTTGAAATTACAAAGTGAAAATGTCAAAGTAGGTGAAATCATTCTGTGATTGTCTGTTATCACAGTGTCATTGTTGGTACTGTTTTGTGGCAGACCCAGTATCGTTACTTTATTTAAATTCAGAACCATGAGGACATCTGCCTTCTGCAAAAATGCAGCAAACCAGCCTATGAGTCAGAATAAATAGATGATCCAGTGGGTCTTACTGTGGGAGAATGATTCCCATTGATAGTGAGTGTGTGTGTGTGTGTGTGTGTGTGTGTGTGTGTGTGTGTGTGTGTGTGTTTACACCATAAGATGATTTTTTAAGCATCCTGGAACATTTTCATCTCTTTTTAACTAATAGTAAGGCAAAGAAAAGTATAGAAAGCCGGTGGATGGGTGGCTCAAAACATAGGAAAATACTTCTGTGCTCCCTATTAATTGTAGAAAGACAAAACCACGTTAAGGTACAGTTTCACAACAATCTTATTGGCAATGACATTTACATCTGATAATATTAAGTTCTAGAGAGATGCGAGAAACCATAGTTGGTAGAATAAAAATTGAACCAACTACTTTGGGGAAATAGCAATACCAGATATGTCAATTGTGTTTTATGTATAATGATTGTATGTGACAGACCACCCTCAAACTTAATTTCTTAAAACATGAATCATGTATAACTGCTAATGGGCTCTCTCATGCATATATGACCTGTTAGTCTAGACTCCTAAGTTCAGAGATCTCATGTGGTGAGGATTTGGCTCGCTGGAAACTGCTCTGCGATGACCTTTGACCTCTGCACTCTGCCCAGGTTTTTCTCACGGTATCTCTTATACTCTTCCAGCAGGCTGGGTGTGTTCTTATCACAGTGTTAGAGGTGCAAGACAGAAAGTTTAACCACACCAAGAGTGAGCAGAAACATACTCACTTTGCTCACCTCCTCTGTGTCTTGTTTGCTGTTATCTAATTGGCCAAGCAGGTTGCACAGCCACAGTCAAAATCAGTGTGTGTGTGTGTGTGTGTGTGTGTGTCACACACACACACACACAGAAAGAGAGAGAGAGAGAGAGACAGAGAGAGACAGAGAGAGAGAGACAGAGAGAGAGAGACAGAGAGAGAGACAGAGAGAGAGCCAGGCAGAGACACAGAGAGAGAGGGGAAGATGGGGAGAGAGAGAGATTCTATTGTAGGAAAAAAGCTTTGGATAAGGCAGTGCTATTAATCATGGATGTCCATTATTCATTCAATCTATCTGTTATATCAGGCATAATAGAAAATTCATGCATCTCATGACCCAATAATCCCACTCCTAAAAATCTCTGATTCTGTGTACAAGGTTTGTTGGTTATGAAGTTGCTTACAATTGTAGAAAAAAAGTTAGAAAGGTTTTAACTGTACACCAGGAGAGAATTTTGAGAGTCACAGAGCAGGTATATTAGGTGACATGGACATTGGTGAAATGGAGCCACAAGAAATTGAGAAAAGATAGGTGGAGTTGATACTGTTTATAAAAACACCCATATGTAAAGCTGTTCTTTGTGGATAGAAATATATGTGATAAAATCCCTATCAACCTGTGTGGTTATCTACAGGAGTAAACAGTAAAGGGATGAGGAGGGAGAGGGAGGGGAATGAAAGAGGCCAGATTCAGTTTTGCAGGAAATATGTTTTTAAAGAATTAAATATGGGCATATAGAAACTGATATACTTTTCTCAACTTTGCAATAATACTATCAAATCTTGCTCATATTTGGCTAACAAGTACTTTAACTCCAAAAATGAGTGTCTTTGAGAGACTTGTAATTGGGACTTAATTTTTACCTAATTTGCTACTTACATGCATGTGTATTGCAGAGTTTAATTCATTTATATACAAAGTTATTGTTAATATTATAGAAAAAATGTTCCATACAAATGGTACCCAAAGGGTTATGGTAGCTACATTTGTATTACTTATATTTGCATTGGACTACAGAGATATTCATGTCAGGAACTTTAACAGGAGACACATAAAGACATATAATGACAAAAGGGTTAATTTAACAAATAAATAGAGATAGACAACACCAGAGCACACTGTTTAAAGCAAGCACTGGCAGCCCTTAGGGAGAAGTAGTGAGCAGTGCAGTTGTAGTTGGAGATTTCAGTCCCTCACTTTTAGTAATGAAAAGAACTTCCAGACTGAAAATCAATATGAAGACTTGAACAACACTTTAGACCAAATGGACCTAATAGACGCACACACAACATTCCACTCAGCATAGCTCAGCATCTCAAGCACGTTTCAAGCATACATAGAGAAAGGTCATGCAGGGCACACACAAAACCTGACACATTTTGTAAGACTGAAATCAAGATGATACCCTTTCTGATCACAATGGAACAGATCTTAGAAGGAATGCTGGAAATTCAAAAATATGTGAACGTTGTTTAACTCACCTTTGAGGAACTGAGGGTTCAAAGAAGAAATTGAAGGGGAAATTAGAGAATGTCTTGAGACAAACCGACACATAAACCCACCAAACTAAAACTTACAGGATGTAAATACAGCATTGTCACCAAGTCATGACATATGTCTTTATTACATGAGAATAAAGATGTCATATAAATAACTTCCCATCGCTGGAACTAGGAAAAGAAGTGGAAACTAAATACAAACGTAGCACAATAAAGCACATAATAAAAGTCGAGATTAAATAAAAAGTAGAAAAACCATAAAAAATCAAAGAAACTAAGAGTAGGCTTTATAAAAAGAAAAAGAAAGGCCAAATCTTTAGTCAAATTAAGAAAAAGGAGATAATCAAGTAAGAGGAACTGTTTCAATTGATGGAATAGAAAGAATCTCATGGTATTTCTACAAATGATATATGCCAACAAGTTGGATAACCTAGGAAAAACATGAAAAATTTATAAGAATATGGAATGTACCAAGGCTGAACTGAATCATGGTTAGAAATGTATTTATTTATTTATTTAAGTACTGGGGATCTAGCCCAGTGCCTTCACACTTCACACTACACATCTGTCTCATTTTTCCTTTTTTTTTTTTTTTTTTTTTTTTTTTAAATAAGACAGGGCTTTCCGAAGTTTCCCAGGCTTGGCTCAAAATTGTGATCCTTCTGCTTCAGCCTTCCAGAGTGTTGGAATTACAGCCCTGACACACTGGGCCTAGTTAGAAACAGAAAATCTGGATAGACTTGATTAATAATAGTCTTATTAGTAATCAAAAACCTCTGAAAGAGAAGTCCAGAACCAGGTGTCTTCTGGTGAATTGCATCAAAAAATATTTTTAAAAAGTCAGTGTCTAATCTCCAGTGAAGTAAACTGAAGCAGGAACTTCTTCCCTGACTTTATGAATTCAGACTTACATTAATAATAGATCTAGACCAGAATACCATAAGAAAAGATGACAGATCAAATCTCTGATGAACATAGATACAGAAGTCCTCAAGAAATAATAGAAAATCAAGTTCAACAACAATTCAAAGCACAATACACTGTGACCAGCTGAGACTCGTTCCTCATATACAACAAGGAAATCAATTAATGTGACACATAACTCAGTCTTGCTCTAGTGGCAGTACTTCCTGGAGTGCTTCTTTTGAAGTGAACCAGGAAGAAATGTAGAAGATCCCACCCACAGAACCCAGTAGATCAGCCCACATGATCTTGCAAGAAATGCAGGTCCTGCAAATTTTCCCCAGAAACTTTGGAGTCAGGCTACATGGGATAAAGCCTATCAACATGGGCTTCGTCAAGCCTTTTGGTTGCGCAAGGAGCCTGCTCCATTTTGAAAGCACCATCATCCCCTCTTTCGTAATAGTGAATGTTAATTGCATCTAAGCAATGGATAAGCCAAAGAATCCCAGGTCACTACTCCACTTCTCCACTTTCTTGGTGAAATGCTCTTCCAAGGTGTGTGTCCAGCTCCTTTTTTTTTTTTTTTTTTTTGTTGTTGTTGTTGCTTGGACAAAACGCCCTTCTCCTGCGACTTAAGGGAGGGAAGATTTATTTAGCTCACCATTTTAGAAGGTCTCACACATTCCATTCCTGACAGCAGGCAGCGGTGGAAGCACATGGCAGAGGCTGGAGAGCCTCTCACTCTGTTGCAGACAGAAAGCCAAGTCAAGTAGCAGGCAGTCTATCTGGAGTCTTAGGCAAGGGCAGAGTCCTTCCAGGAGGAAGCTATAGCAGTGTTTCTTCTTTCCTTTACTTAGTTCAAGCTGCCAGTTGGTTCTCCTACACCCAGGGTGCGTGCCGCTCCCGTACTTTCTGGCCAACAAGCCAATAACGCACCTGGGCACCCTGGGCAGTCCTCGATTTCAACAAGGTGACACAGTCGTTTCAGGTCAAGCCCTGAGCATCACCCCTTCTACCCAGACCTTACTTCCCGACAGCACATAGTTTCAAATACATGCAGCTTTGGCAGACACTCGACATCTAAACCTCAGCAGAGTGCATGAGACAGGAGAGGAGCTGAGATTTCAGTCCTTATGTTATCGTAACAGCTAACTTCATACAATATTAAACAAAGTTGGGAACTGAGAAACTGAGAGTGGAACAAAAAGTACTTACTTGCCCTTGATAATTTTCCATTCTTTTAGTATACCATGAGCACTGCTTTTTACTGGAAAGCTTTACCTTGCTCTTTTTGTCATGCAATATGTACATCATTGTCTGCTTCGGAGATTTCTAACAGCAGGTTGCGAGCTGGTTCAGCTTCAAATCACACTTATATTTGCCTTAATGAAATAAAATGCCTGTGGAATTTAATCGAATATGCTTCATAAAAGCTAATTTAACTTTTATTCTAGTGGCCACATCAATCAAAGAGTAAGTTTCCATAAAGGTTGGAATTCTGTAAAATTTAATCGCCAGCTATCTAGAAGATAGGTGACTGTCAAATGCATTATAATTTCCACTGAGATGTCCACTTGTATTGTACTTTGCTTGCATCACATAGCTGCAAAATAGCCTTGACTTTTTCTACAGGAGAGTAGACTCTCCATTGGAGCACAACTTTGATCTGCTACTAGGAGCATGTATGTATCAGCTTAACAAATATACATGGAGCACTAAGTATGCACCAGGCGGTGCTCCGGAAGGTAAGTGTAAAAGGGAAGACAAACCAGAGATAGCTGCTGGTTGCTCATGAGCAAGGGGCAAATCACGCAAGAAAGGGGACACACAAAAAAACCACACATCTTATCATGTCACACAATGATAAATACTATAAATAAAATTGAAGCAAGGTAAGTTTCTAGAGAATCATGAAGTGCTGTTAATTAGATGCTCAAGGAACTGCTCTGATTAGATGGACCTCAAGATAAAGAGCTGGTAAAATATGGGGATAAGGGAGAAAGGGATCTCAGAGAGAGGAAATGGGGTCCAAAGGGCCCGGGGTCAAGGCATACTGGGAGTTAGATGAGCACCACCTTGCTGAGGGTGAAAGGACAGTACCTGAGGGAAGCTCAGGTGACTTGGGAACTGTTAACCCTTTCCATACCCAAGGGGATTTTAGAGGAAATCCTCATCCTTGAGCAGAACGTTGTGGTTCAAACTAATGTAATTGTTAGGATGTCCCATAATAGGAGACACCATCGTAAGGATCGACAAGTCTGTAACAATTAGCTTCATTTGTTTTGGTGTATGCAAATTACTTAGCTGATACTGGAATACCCTAGAGAGGACCACTTGCATTCCTGCCTGGGTTAGGGAGCCTTTACTTAATAGCCACGATGCAGTATTGTCTCCACAGTTGGGCAGGCTGAAGCGGCAGGTGCAGCTCAGTAGGGCTCTGTTCCTGTCCTTTGACAAGGCTCTCCTACTCTTCTTCCATCGTTATATTGGAATTTAGAAATGTGTTTCTGTTTAGGCTGAGGCTCAGAACTGGGTGGAGATGGAGAATTATAAAAATGAGGGATTTTCTTTATGTTAAATATGAAAATTACAAAAAAATTGAAAATGTCTATTTGAAAGTTTTTATATGCTATTCTTCAAAAGCTATATTACTCTTTCATCAATATTAATTAATTCACCTAAACAGTAGGACGAGTGAACAGTGACGACTAGTGATACTAGTAAAAAATTAAATAAATGTATGAGGGAAAAGTGTATCAATTTTTAAAAATACCCCTTTGTGGTTTCTGATGGAGAAACTTTCTAACTTCCTTTTACATATTGTGTGGTTTAGTTCTGGAGTGTCCCCCAAAGGCCTCATGTATTTGGATGTAGTGGGATATCTGTGGAACCCTGTGCTCCTGAGAGGTGAGGCCTGGCTGGAAGGGGAGGGTGTTTGAGGCTTGACACGGAGGGAACGTGTCAACTTGTTCAAATTGGTGCTGGCTTGGGTAGAGCTTTCAGGTGTGTGTTACTGACTTGTAGGCCAGGAAATGAGGGAAGGGACATCTACTCTGGATGCGGGCAGCCCAACTGCCAGCTTAGACTAAGTAAAGGAAGGAAGAAGAAATGTTGTCACAGCTGTTCTTGGGAAATCTCCAGCCTTCCCTTGGTCTCCAGACATTCACTTGCTCCCGCTTCACCTGACTTTCTGTCATCCCACAAAGAGGTTTTCTCTGATTAAGCCCTTGCCATGCCCCTCCACCATTGCCCATGAATGGATTGGGTGAGGCCTTCTGAAACTCTGAGCTAAAATAAATCTTTCCTGCCTTAAGTTGTAGATGTCAGGTGTTCTGTCCCAGCAATGGAAAAGTAACTAAGAAACACCTTCATTGGCTATTTAATTTTTTAAGTTGGTGCATATTAGTTATGCAGAATACTGGGTTTCGCGCTGACATTTATACATGTATATAACATACTTTTATCTTACTCGTATTCGTCATCCTTTACCACTTTCAGCTTATTTCCCCTCACTCTGACCCCTTTCCTGATTTTTAATATTTTCTGTTTCACTTTCAGGTTATATTTTATTTTAGCTTTTCCCCCTAAATTTCACATAGAGAGCAAATGTGACACATTACCTTCTGAATCTCATTTAGCAGATGATCTCCAGTTCTGTCTGCTTTCCTGCAGATGACATAGTTTTGTTCTTCACGGTTGAGTACTACTCCATTGTGTATGTCTGTGCCACATTTTCTGTCTGTCTGTCTGTCTGTTGATAGGAGTGGGCTGTACCATAGCTCAGCTGTTGGGAAGTGTGTGTCACTAAGCCTGACTGTGCGGGTGTCCCTGTACTATGCTGACTTTCATCTCTGAAAGAGTGGAATAGCTGAATTATATGACAGCTCTGTTTTTAGTTTTTTGAGGGAACTTCACACTGAATTCCATACTGTTCAGGCTAATTTACATCACCTTCTGAGCTATATCAATAGAAGAGCTCCTCCCCTTCTACCTCTCATATGCTTGACAACAATTTATTTATTTATTTATTTATTTATTTATTTATTGAGACAGAGTCTTGCTCTGTGGTCCAGGCTGGTCCTCAGTTCACTTCAGAGCCCAGGCTGGCCTTGGACTCATGGCAATCCTCCTGTCTCAGCCTCCCAGGTGCTGGGATTACGGGCGTGCGCCACCACGCCCAGCTTATGTGGTGCTGGGGAATCGAACTCACGTACTTAGCACTTGGCTTAGCACTTGCTCAAGAGCTTTAACTGCTGAGCCATTCCTCCAGCCCCTTGACAACAATTTAAAAAAAAAATTAATGACAGCGATTCTGACTGGGATGACACATAATCTATTATAGGTTTTGATCGGCCTTTCTGTAATGGATAAAGATTTTGAACATTTTTCTATATGTCTATTAATTATTTTGCATTCTAAATAATTTTGGTTTTTTATTTTTAAGCTTGGGGTGATCCTTTGAATTTTGGTAAAGTCTCTCACTTCATATCTTGAATCCATAGCAGTTAACCTTCATCATCAGCTGAAATATTTAGAAATAGTTCGGGTTCTCAGAGCAGGCAATTTCCTGTCATCCTGTGTCTGTACTTAGAGAAAATTTGTGAGGGTCGTGTCTTTCTTTACTCTTTCCTTCTTTCAGTAACTGGGATTTATGAAGTCACTCCTGCCACAGGCCTTTGCACGTGCAGTGTGTTTTGTTGGGTGCACATCCCATGACCTGGTGATACAGACCAGCCCCAAATGCAGTGTATGTGGATCTCTGGACTGAGGTCCCATGATCAGTCCTTTTTAAAAGTCTTCTAGGTTATTGTGATTTGCAACCAATTCTGAGACCACTGTTGAGAGTTCTACTCCTCAGCCCACCACCCCATTCTGCCTCCCTTCCTGCTCATCTTTAGCTTCTGTGCTTAAAAACGTTTTCTCTAAGATACTTTTTCTAAAACTCTCCAACCCAAATCAAAATTCCACTCCGAAACATGTACCTCCCCTTTGAAATTTCTTATCACAGTGGTCATTGTACATTTCTTTGTGACAATATTTGTTTAATATCTGTCTTCAAACTCATTTTAAAATGATCTTTAAAAGACTTGTTTACTGTGACTCCTAACACTGGCAATCCTGGTGTTTTACTAGCGAGAATAATGACTAAATCTCTGTTAAATTATTTTCCTACTTCTTTTCTTGAATTAATCAAGTGGCCTTTATACACGAACCAAACAAGTACTGATTGAGGTCATTTCAGGCAAATTTTCTTCCCCAAACAGGGCTCTGTAGTTCAAACTAAAGTAATTGAGAAGACACCTCATAATAAGAGACACATTTTAAGAATCGAAATGTAAAATACATCCTTATATTTTCTGCAAGATAGTTTTTGCGAGCATGGACCTTGCTTTATTTTCAGGAAAACATATGGTATGCAAAAATGTGCTGTCTCCTACACTGGACTGTGAATTTTGGGAAAAACATTTCTCATCTTCTATTAAAAAAATCTCTGGGGTCCAACACTTGGCATCTAGTTAATGTTCAGCAACTTTTTGTTGGATGGATGAACTGGAGAGAGAGACAGAGAGAGAGAGAGAGAGAGAGAGAGAGAGAGAGAGAGAACTACCCCAGGGATGTGGTTTTTAGATGATTCCAAATCAGTGTAATAGGAAGAGGAGTATGATAATTTGGATCTTAGATTGGGCCTATGCAGATCTAATCAAACTTTAAAGTTCAAGGTGCCATGTGAGGTAACTTGATTGTGGAACTACAATCTATCAGATTCTCAGTTCTGCATTTACATGGGAATTGTACAGTGACAATATAATGAAGGGAAATAGTGTTTTTAACAGATGTGGACTTTAAGAAATCTCAATTTCTAATTTATGATGATTTATACCATAGGCAGATTTTAAATCTTCTTCCAACATATTTCTAATTATGTTTTGTTAAAACAAGAAAATTTTCTAAATTGTTGCCCAGGAAGAATTTCCCTGCTTCTTCTTTTTCTGCATACCACTACCTCTGTGCATATGTACAGTGTGTGCATGCGTTCATGTGTGTGTGTGCATGTGTGTGATTGCATTGCTCAAGGTATTGTAAAAACAAACTTGAGCATATTCTACACTCCCACGTTCCTAGTTGCTAGTTATTGATGTAATATTAATAAGAAATGACAATATTAGGCAAAGATACTGTCGCCAGAAAGTGCCTTTACACATATAATGAAGACATTGTACGTATTTCTCAAAACTCTTCCAAAGATTAGCAAAGATTTGAAACTGATGTATTAGACCAATGTAACTTGGATAACACCTGTCAACTTTGTTCAAAGAATGAAAAAAGTAATAGCTCAGTGTCTTATATAAAAACATAAATGATTGTTCAAAATTAGCAAATAATGTACACACTCAATGTAAGCTCACTAAGCTCACTTAAACATATAAAGCTAACATATCAGGCAGAACTCAAGGGAGAAATAGAGAGTAGTGCAGTAATAGAAGGAAACATTCCACTTCCAATACTAGGTAGAGAGAACAGACAGAAAATCAATAAGGAGAAAGTGGACTTGAGCAACACTTTAGGCCGTTCGTTTTTTTTTTTTTTTTTTTTTTTTTTTGGACAGAGAACACAGAACCTTCTACCAAGCTGCAGCAGATACTCTCTTCTTACATGCCCAGGGAACGTTATATGGAACGCATCACATCTGACCCGGACTCCTTTAAGAAGTTTGAACCAATGCCAAGTACGTTTTTGAACCACAGTTGTATGAAACTAGAAATTATAACAAAAAGAAAGCTGGGAACTCATGCATATTTGCAAATTAGCACATTCTGGAACAATCTATAAGTCAAAGAAAAAAATCAGAAGGGAGATTAGGAAATACTCTTAAGACAAGGGCCTGAGTTGTGGCTAAGCAGGAGAGTGTGTGATTAGCGTTGGCAAGACTTTGAGTTCAATCTCCAACACAGAAAAAGAGAGAAAGAAAGAAAGAAAGAAAAGAAAGAAAAAGAAAAGATCTTGAAACAAAACAAAACCAAATCACAACAAACCAAAATTAATGGGATATAGATAAAGAATTATTATTTGTTATATGTTCTGTTCTATTTTATCTTTTCTTTCTTTCTTCCTTCTTTCTTTTATTTTTTCAGAACCTTCACATTGAGCTACTTCTCCTCCCCACCCCCTTTTTTCTTTTCTTTTTGAGATTGAGCATCAGTAACCTCCAAATTGTCCAGACTGGGCTTGACCTTGTGACTCTCTTCTGTCTGGCTCCCAGACTGCTGGTATAACAGATCTGCACCATCACACCTGGCTCTGGGAGGGAAGTTTATAATGATAATTGCTTACATTCAAAAAAGAAGAAAGAAAAAGAAAAGAAAACAAGATCTCAAATAAAATACCAGACCTCTAGTACATCTTAAATTGCAAGAAAAATCAGAAGAAACTCTGCTAAAATTCGAGAATATTATTGTAAATGACAAAGGTTACCAACAGAAGGGCAAATGTTCATTCTTCTTGTGTGTCGCATCCAAATGGTCAAATTCATAGGAGCCAAAAGTGCAGTGATTCTGGGGAGGGAAAATTAGCTTTGCATTCTTAAAAAAAAAGGCAAGTTTTTGATTTTTTAAATTTTTTGCTGAGCTGTCTTCATATTATTGTTGTTTATTATGCTAGAATATAAATGAGAGAATATGCAAAATTTTAATTCATGCACCAGAAGTGAATGCAGTGAAATAGCAAATAGTATGATTCCATATAAACAGTGCCACAACATTAAGTCTATTTTATTTTATTACATTGACGAAATAAAACAGAAGAATTATAGAATCCCCTCAATAGAAGCAGAAAAGAAGTTCATAAATGCATTCATGTAAAAGAAATCCTTGGCAAAATTAGAAATGAAGATAACATTTCTTATTCTGAACTTGGTATACTAGAAAAGAAACTTCAAATAAGTATTGGAGTAATGTGTTGTTTATCATCACCATATATTTTCACAATTTCATACAAAGCATCCACCACTGCAATGAGATAGGAACAAGTAAACATAAATATTGTTAAAATTGGTAAACAAGAAATAAAACTATTGCTACGTAGGAACAATAAGACTTGATGGTTGTTTTGTTTGTGTAAAAGATCTATAAGAAATTTCCAGAATAAACATTTAGTTTGGTTACTGGATATATGACCATCATATGTCAGCAGCAGAGAGAAATCAAGTTAAAGTTCATGAGATCATTTACACAGCTTCAGAAATACCAAATGCCTAGACTAAATCTAATAAGATACGTGCCGTATCTTCATAAAGAAGATGACGAGGTATAATTTCTAGAAAATAAGGAAATTAGAACACAAAATAAAGTACACTATTTGCACAAATTGGAAGGATTAATATTGCTTAAGTGTCAATACTAATCAAATGTCAGTGTATCCGTTCCATCAATGTATGTCTCTATTCAATAAAAATCTACATCCTAACAGATTATTCTACAGAAATTAACAAGCTGCTCCTAAAATTTACATAGAAGTTTAAGGGGTCACAATAATTACATCACTTTTAAAATACTGAAATATATAGACCACAAACTCTAACTATATCATCAACATAAATCTACCATAAATTGAGAAAGTATGTCTAGGTGATAAGATTGACTGATAACAAAATCAAACATGATAGGGAGTCTGAGAAGTCTTGAGCATTGATTTACTTGATGTATGTCAAAAGCAGCATTCAAACCAGAGACACAGATATTTTTCCCTTAATAAATAATTCCGGGTCAACTCGTCATCCAGATGGAAAATATCACTATTAACCTCTACATGTCATCATATAAAAATTGATTCCAGTTAACTATAGACCAAAATTTGAGTAATAAAGAAACAAAACTTTAGGGCTGGATCATAGGGGAGAATACGTTCATCATCTAAGTGTAAGAAATATTTTCATAAAGAAAACACAAGTAGCATTAACCATGAAAAAATATTGGTAAGATTATTTCTACTCATTAAAATATTTCTTTAAAGTAATATGAAAAATAAGCCAAGAATAGGAGAGAATGATTGTTACACAGGTAACCTTCTAAGGCTCCTGTCCAGACTATGCAGGGTGCCCTACAAATCAACTGAAAAATAACAATCACACCCAATGGCAAGTGTCCTAACCAGACATACCAGATACTCAATTAAAAAATTGAAAAATGAAGTGCTAGTCAGAATAGCTATAGTTAAATGTACTGCCAACATGAAATGTGGATGAAGGTTTGGAAGAACTAGAATTTCATATATTGCTGGTAAAACTAACATTGATACAATTTCTTTGGAAATAATTTGGTTCTATTTTGTACAGTTTAGTGTAGATATAGTCTATAACCCTAAGAAAAGTGGAAAAGAGTGACTCAGAAATGAGAATGCACATGAAGCAGATGAAAAGTTCTTAACGACTTTATAAACAAGCAAGAAAAAACTTAACCGTGTAATCAGTATTTAAAAGGGTACAGGGAAACCGTATTGAGAAAGTTAGACAAATGCAGCAAGCATTCTTGTAAGTGACAAAGTGGGTAAGTCTTATTGACATAGTGTTGAATGGTCACAGTGAGTCACCAAATAATATATTTTGTTTTGTGTAAGGTTCTAAAACGGGAAACTGTTTTATGATATGAGAAGTGATTGGTGGGATCCTGAAAGGACAGGAGGTGCTGGCCATTAAGGACTGGGCACGCAGTCGAGGGTCTCCCAAGCATTGGTCCTGTACCTACACTGTTATGATCATTTTGAGATAATTCATCAGGTTATACCTTGTCTGCATTTTGTACACACATTCTATTTAATTAATTTTAAAAGTAAATATAACTGAAATGCTGATTAGTGAGCAGGAAATGCCAGGATGTTGAATTCTGACCTCCACAACCATGTATCTTAAAAGATACCTTCAGAATTCTGAAGGAAAAAGCCTGGGAATGCAGAGTTCTCAGAAATCAAAGATTTCATTCCAGTAAGCATTCACTAAGTTCATCTGTTAAACACCATTTCTGAAGGAATCCAAGAGAAAAATAGAAGACCTTCGGAAACAATAAAACTGAAACAGGAGAGAAATAAAAAGACACATGAAGACCGCTATGATTATGATCCAGAAACATTTTATATCAACTAACAAGAAGTATGATAACGAAAGTGGATGCTTTTTGGAATGTGATAAAACACAAATTCTTTGTGACAGGAAGAAAAATAAGTAAATGCGATAAAATTCTCCAGGAGATTTACAAAGTTGTATAAGAAAACAATGTTATGTATTTGAAGCCAAATGAAATTTGTCATGATCTTGCACAGGTGATGTCATGTAACGGAGTACCTCTGACAGTGTTACTGAAGTAGTGACTCAAGTCAAAGGGCATAGGACTGCCTCTGCATGACTTTGAGCACACCTCTGATTTCTGCCTCATCGTCTTATTTTCAGTACCCTCTATTAGCTCATAGTCATTAGAATCAAACGTTGGATGTACAACACGTATTACAAATAAAGAACAGACTTCAAATGCTAAGAATTTAACGTCAAAGCAGTGAAGTGCTTGACAGCTCTCTTAAGGGGGCGGGGTGGAGGCTGGGGAAGGCCAAGAGGAAGATGTCAGAATGTTACATGTGTCACCCGAAGTGGTACACAGCTCAGGACAGCTGAGAACTGAGAAGTGTAAAATAGAGGTCTTATCATGAGCTTTAATGTATTCAAAAATATAATCAAAAATGTAAGAGGGGAAGACAGACTAGGTTGGAGAAGTATGAAAAAAATTACCAGATATTCCTGTTGAGTATTGATCAATTAATGCATATAGGTCCAAGTATCTTACTTAATATTAACTCCAAAAGGCCCAACTATGAACCAGTCAAAAATTGTTGTTTATGACAAGATCTGTAAGGTCAATGGGTGGCCATATTAATAAGAAAAATCTCATTTGGAGCATGTATTTTTTATTACATTTCAATTTTCGTGTTTGCATTACATGTATTAGTAATAAATGATAATGTTTCTCAAGACAAAAATATTTTAGAGGAATTATCTAAAAGTAAAGGAATAGTTTAAGTAGCCCATTCCAGAACTCGTATTTAGAATCTCATGCTGAAGACCTTATTCTAGCCTCACTGTGAAATGGCCTTGTTTTTGCCTAATGTGATGAATTGCATATTTAACTATGTTTTGCAGTTATATATGTGAGGACATGGAATATTTTCCCGCAGATTCTCAAATCTGTCCTGTGACTTGTTTTTAGGCCATTGACTAGCAGCAAATCTAATGCAAGAAGCTTGGAAAGTATTTGTAAATTGGCACTTCCCCTCTGCTGCTGCTCTTAGCACCCGAGACTTGGGTATGAAGAATTCTGGGACAGTCAGTTGAATGTTGAAAAACACATGGCCCCCACAACTAGCTAACCTCCAGGAGAGGAGACTGTTGCATTAGCTAGCTCAGCAGTTAGGGACCTGCTAGCTCACCACATCCTCCCAAGGGATCCCAGCCACGTCAGCCAGTTGGTCCTAAATAGTCCAGCTGTCCCACCAAATGAGCTAAGCAAGTATTTTTGGCTACATATCTTGCAATGGTTGTCCTGTAGTAAAACCCACAAATACAGGTTCTATAGAATAGGAATGTTTTGATGATCAGCATCTCATAAGATGGCTTGGAATAGTTAACACGATCACCATAGATTAGATCTGTGAGATATGACTATGAAAGAAAATTTAGTGAATTTTCTGAACAGTGTATATTTAATAAATGCACTTTTAAGTAGATAAGTCTTCCAGGACACAATATTTTTATGACTTTAGTTTCCTTGTTCTGCTTAAGGTCAAAAACGTTCCCGCTAATAATACTATTTAGGCTGATACAAGTCTATTTTGCTTTGCAAATTAGAATATGATTTTCAATACCTTGCACATCGAACTTCCTGTGAGATAATACCAGAAAAGAAATAAAAGGAAAAGAAAAGAAAAAAACCTAGGCAGTGTATCTGTTACTTCAAGGGGGTATTAATTACATGACATTCTTTTTTTTTTGAATAACAAAGATAAGAATTTGCTGAGCAATGTTTAGATAAGTCAATGGGTATTTCCAAGAACTTTTACAACTTCAAGATAGTAAAAAGTGGATTATTTAGGAATTAATCCATAAACATCATTAAAATTTAGGTTTGGAATGCTACCTATATATTTAAAAGATTATCAAACTACAGAAAATTTTGACAAGCCAGATTCACTGCAGTCAAAAATCTAGGAATGTCATCATTAAGAGATTTCTATCCCAGCTACACAATAAAGAAAATAAGTCTGAATTAGATTATTTTGACTTCTGGAAACTAGTTTAAGATCAAAATTTAAAGATAAATAGTATACAAAATTATGAAAAGTTTTATCATTGTGCCAAAACAATTCAGTGGAGAATTGTTTTTCAGTAAACGAAGCTTGGATAGCATATGTCCACAGTGTAAAAAAAAAAATGTTTGAAATCCTTCCTTAATCCCACATGAAAAGACAACTCAAAAAATATATATCTAAATGTAAGAGAGAATTTAACCTCTTACATTTTAGCTATTATGGAAGAAGAAAGTAGCAATGGCATGAAATAAACCTTCATAATGATGAGGTAGGAAAGTCTTCATAGATATGACACCAAGCACCCCAAAAAGAGAAACTAGACATCATTATAATTAAATTCATTTGTGCTTCAAAGGTTACTATCAAGAAAGTGAGAGGACATCTGTAGAATAGGGGCAAATTGAACATCTGGTAAAGTAGTAGTATCCAGTGTACACAACAACCAAACACATGAGGCTTTGGGGGGAGATTCCAGATCCAAACCATGACAGCATGAATAGTTATTCAATGTCACGAACCATCAGAAACCATAACGAGGTAACAATTTATACTCATTAAGGTGCTTATAACGAGAAAAAACGTAGTTACTGACAAGTGTTACCAAAGAACTGGAGAAAGTTGCTCACAGCAGCTTTGGAAAACAATCTGGCAGCTTGGCAAATGGTTAAACGAAGAGTTGATCAGTCAGTTCAACCCCAAGGTACGTTTCCAAAAGTAACAAAAGCATTTGTCTACACAAAACTTTGAATACACTGTTCACAGGAGCATTGTTCTAATAACCGGAAAGGAAGTGCAATGTAAGGTCCATCAACTGGTGAATAATGAATATGTTGTGGAATATTGCCATCAGAGTACACAATATAACATACATTGACCTTGAAAAATATCGAGTGGTAGAATCCAGTCACAAAGAGCAACTTATTTTATGGTCTTATTTATTTGAAATATCCAGAGTGGGTCAAACCATAGAACCTAAAAACAAATTAGCAATTGCCAGGTATGCTTGGGAGGAGGAAAAGGAAATGGCTCTTAACAGGTGTAGGCTTTCTTTTGAGAATGACGAAGATGGTTTGGAAGGAGATTTTTGCGCTGACTGCAGAGTTGTACACTTTAAATGAGAAAATTATATGGTCTGCAAATTACAGTAAAACGGTTATGTTTTAAAATATCTACAAATGACTCACTTGATCTTATCATATAAAATGGAATTCAAGGGATTTAAGTATTTAAGACGCATACAAGGAAGCTTGCATTTTGAATCAATGTTTTTTAAAAAGTTAGAAATGTTAAACTCAAATCTGCTAACTCAGGACAAATGTTCTGAATACTAAGAGAAGAAAATGGGTAGAATTCTTTCCTGGGGGGGTGGGGGGGAGATTGTGCTTTTCTAAGTTTCACTTCTGTGTTCCAGAGCTGTGTTGTCCGAGCTGTTATTTAGGCGGAGCATCAAAATAAGGCATTGAGATTTTTAAGCATCAAATATAATTGAAATCAAAATTAAAAGTTGAGTTTTTTCAAGTTCTTTTTTCTCCAATATATTTGTGCTAATATTTCATCTTTTATTTATTCAGCTTGCCAAGGAAACAGGCAAGGTGTGATATTTTAATCATCTGTGTTGCTTTAATATTCTACTAACATATTTTTTGCTCTAGCTTTTGCACAGAGTCATTCCTTGAGCAGACGTTGTGGGAAGAAATGGGAAAAACTTTTATCTTGTTTTGCATGAGAAACTCATCCGATGAATTGATAAATAGTTACTGAAACATAGTTTGTGAAAATAGGAGTAAGGAATGGAATACAAAGAGAAAATTTTAATCAAATTAGTTATTATTTTAAAGTAAGATTGATTTTAAACACATAGTGACTTATTTGGTTTCATATTACTATTTTTGTTTTTAGGTTAACTCTTTATTTATGATTGTGAATTTTTCTCTATTACATTGTGGCGTCTTTCAAAACCAAGAAAAGATGAGTACCAAAACCCCAAAAATCTGTAAAGCAGCGGACTGTTTTGGTTGACTGTAGTTTGAAAAAACTTGCATTTTATGAAGTCTAGGAGACTTCAAAAATACAGAAGTCATAAGGTGGGAAAGTGCTAATGACCCTGTTTTGATCAGTGTATGTTGTATGCATATGATCAAATATCATACTCTATGTAATAATCATTTTGAAAAATTAGATTAGATTTGCAAAAATCTATGAGTTTCTTGCTTAGTGAAGGAAGAATTAAGTACACCGAGTGCTTAATAGTATTAATAGCAGCCACTTGAATCAGGAATCAAGTCAAGCATTCTTATTTGCTTTTCAAAACATTTTGGTGGGTGCATTGTTACTTCATGTCACAGATGAAGAAACAATTCCTGACTGGTGAAATTATTAAACAGGTTATTTCTGTAAAATTGAATATATAGTGAAAACTCAAATCCAAGTTTTTCATACAAACATATTTTTAGTGATTGTCTAGGAAGATGGTGCTATTAATTGACCTGTGCTAAGGACCCGCCTTTTCAGTGATTGACAAGTTTGGCCATGGTCTTGCTTTTCAACTTACTTATAACACTGGTCGTTGAGGTCCAAACAGGGAAATGGGTTTCGTGGGGATAGCCACCTGCCCAGTTGTGTCCTACACACGTCCAATCCAATGTGTGCAAGCGCCATCTGGCCTTCTGTTCAGGATCCTGGAGCCATTACTTCCACGAAGGGACTCAGCATTTTCTTTTAACTTTCATTCCTTGTACTCCGTTACATCCATACTCTCTAGATATCACCAGCTTGTTGTGTTTTTTTCTCACCTATCCTTTCCTTTTCTGGCAATTTGAATTGTCAGCTTGACTGCATGAAGAGACTCCTGGGCAGGTGACTAGATCATGGAGCACTGCTCAGGTGTCAGTCCCACGTGGGAGAGTCAATGCTGAGGGGGAGAGAAGGTTCAGAACATTGCTATTCACATACACGAACCAATAAAGACCTTTAAAAAAAAAAGACCATTTGATTTATATTCTGTGAATTGCCTCCAGAATAGGATCCTCCAGACTTCAAGCTCTTTTAGATTCTTCACCATGTGGAATGTTATTAACAACTCCTGATTAAGGTAATATGAATTCAGGATGCAGGCAATAAATACTAGCACTATTAACATAAAGATTAGCTGGCTGTGGTGGCACATGTCTGCAATCCCCACACTCAGGGGACTGAGGCAGGAGGATTGCTTTGAGTTTGAGGCCAGCCTGGGCTACATGGGGAGTTCAGGACTGGTCTCGACTACAGAGCAAGACCTTATCTCATAAAAAGTAAGATAATATGTAAACAGAAGATAGCTATTTAATGGGGGACTGAGATGGGTTAATGTTGTGTGTAGTTTCTAAAGACTGTTAGGGTTTGGATCTGAAATATCCCCCAAAGTCTCATCTTCAGAGCTGAGGCCTTGTCAGCAGAGGCAAGTCATCAGTGGGGTGTGCCCTGGGAGGGCATTTTCTTGGCCCTGGTTCTTCCCTTGGTGCACTGCTTTCTGGGTGCAGTGGGCTGAGCAGTTGTGCCCTACCCTGGGCGGCTCCAGCAAACTCTTTCTGGCTTGGATTTAGCTGACCGTGTATGGAACAACCCCTCTGGACTGTGAACTAAAATAAACTTCTGCCCTTAAGTTGCGAGTGTTGAGTATTATGTCCCAGTGAGAAAGAGAGTAACTAGATGTAGACTTTGACCACAATGCTAAATATTTTTAGACTTTCTTTTTTTAAATAAAAGGACATGAAGCAACTTATTTTATGCTCAAAATAAAAGCAGAGGAAGAACTTTCTTGACCAGGAGGATGCATGATGTTGGGAGAGAAGTTGTCAGGTAATGAAATAGAGGAGAGAGGGAAAATGGGACCTGGTTTGAAGCATTTTAAAGAAAAAATAATGAAAATGGTGGTAACAGTTGAAGAATTTCACAACTGACTGGTCGTGGAAATAATCAAGGAAAATGTATGTCTCTCAGCAAGAATCTTATTCATTTTTTCCCCCTCTGCTTTGTGTCATTCTTCTCACTGGTTTTCTATTAAACTTCAACTTATTTGTATTAATGACACTACTTAGCTTATTCTCTTTTTCTTCGTTGAATTACTTTCCAGGGCACTATTGTGAAAGCAAACTTAGACTTGTATTATATCTGCACTTTAATTTCTAGCAGTTTTCATGGATAAAATGAAAAACGTCCATTGGTTCCATTGGGCCATGTTGTAATTTTAAATCTGGTCTGATCTTATGATTAATTTCTCTTCTTAAAAACTATTACTGCACACCACGCAAAAGAGGGGCCATTACAACAGTGACTGTTTATTATATGCATAGTTTCCAGGGCCAGAAATTCAGATGAGGTCTAACAAAATGATTTGTCTAAGTTATCTGATGCCTGGAGCCTTTGCTGGGAAATTTCAGGTTTTGATAAATGGTGTAATGAGTATTTTCAGGCACGTGTGCACAGGTGAGTGTCTAGGGTCTGTCATCAGGTAGGGGATTTTGCAAATTTGGCAAGGATAACGTGAAACCTAGACTCAGCGGAGGTAGTCAACTCCAGCATATCTGTTTGACCCATTGTGTAGAAGAATTAAGCTTTCTCCCAAGAGGACCGCTGAAGTGGAGGTGTAGAATAGTCACAAGAGGCTTGAAGACAGTGTGTGCTCAAGGACACTCAAAGCAGATGCTACGTAGCCTTTAATGGCATAACCTTGAAAGTCACAGAACACGTCTACTTATTGCATTTGTTCAAGCAATAATAAGGCTTACCTGGCTTTGATGCAGACACCACCTCAGTGTGAGGAATGCCAAGGAATATGCATTCATTTTTTAAAACTAACACACAATATTCCTAGATATCCTTCC
>PVKB01005070.1:0-111832 GCA_004027205.1 Ctenodactylus gundi | reverse complement strand
CACACACACACACACACACACACACACACACACGAGAGAAAGAGAGAGAGACAGACAGACAGACAGAGACAGAGACAGAGAGACAGACTGTTTAGAAGTGATTTTGATGGATAAATTAAATCAGGTGTGAAGTCTTTATGGAGACAATCTGCTCCCATCATCAACAACAATGGCTTCTTCTGGCTGTGGCTGTACCCATGGCAACCTAGAGGAATGCCTATCTTAAGAGACACAGAACCCCACTGTCTATGAGTACACATGTGGGCTGTGGTGGAGAAAGACAACAGTATCTTAAGTTGGGGCCTTAGCAGCACTCTGGATCCAGAAGATCTTTGCTATGATCTCTACATCTCTGGAAACTTTGGAAGTAGGTGACAACAGGGGTATATCGCTCTGTATCTCTCTTCACACGGCAGCTGAGGAGAACCAATCCTATACGACAAGAGCTCCAAAATTAAAGCAGAGAAATATGAGGGGCTTCTGGCAGTTATTTTGGCCCCCACAAAATGCTCTCTGTGGCACACAGTGAGAAACAGTGGTTTGGCAAAAGTATAGAGGCGTACATATCTGATGTACTTCTTCATGACCTCCTCCAGGGGCCGCAGACCCTCCTTGAGGAAGATAGACGGGTTCCACATGGCTGCTCGGGCTACCATCACTGAAGAGGCAGCTGTGGCTTGTCGAAAGTTTTCTATGTCCAAATGCTGCTGGATGTGGTCATGAGATCCTCCACTGAAAAGCAATAGGATCATTAGGAGTGTCCCCGTTCTGGAAACTATGAGCATTTTCAGAAAAAGGCAACTCTTAGATCTGCCACGGATTAACAGTGTGGCTTTGACCAAGTCTTTTCAGCTAGGAGTAGAATTTCAGCACAGTGGAGATTAAATGCATACTCCATGGTGAAGTTAAAAGCACTAAG
Organism: Ctenodactylus gundi; assembly: GCA_004027205.1. Classification (NCBI taxonomy): domain Eukaryota; kingdom Metazoa; phylum Chordata; class Mammalia; order Rodentia; family Ctenodactylidae; genus Ctenodactylus; species Ctenodactylus gundi. Next base: position 110,913 of record PVKB01005070.1, on the reverse strand, counting down.
TGAGACAATGTATGTGAAACAGCCTAACCTGTGCTTGGCGCTTAATAGTATTCCAGAAATTTCACTTTTCTTTTCTGATAGCTGAAATAGTGGCCAAAGCCACACCTGAAGATGTGGGCCTAAAACTGAGCCACCCTGAGCAGCCATCCCCATGCCCTCTAAGATCTGAAGAAGGGGACGCACTGGTGATCATGAAAGGAAGGAAGAAGGCTCAGTTTGGTATAATTACCCTCCCTCTACTCTGCTGCTCTGGGGGCCCTCACAAATGGTTCTGTCCTCATCTGCTTCACCAGGTTAGGTGGCAGCCTCAGTCAGGAGACAGCCATGTCTCACCTGGAGGTGACAGCAGAAGAAACAGGTCTAGTACTTGAGTAATCCTGACCTCTCCAAGATACACCAAACATCTTATTTGGGGGATGCAGGGCCTGGCTACTCCTCTCACCCTTGACTCCTCCCTCCCACCAGTCAGAAGGCTTGTCAGAGCTTCCCTGATCCCAACCTCCTGGATTCCTCAGCCTCAGGCTCATCATCAACACCTCACACCTGCCAGTGCAGATTCCTAGTCTGGTAGCTGCTCAGAATACTTGTCTGGGTGTCCATGACCTGCTTTATGTTCCCTGAGCCCCAGTACTATGAGCTCTGGCTAAGGACTCCTATTTACAGACTCTATACACCCTGTACCCCTAACTCCAGGTGTGACATGACCTCACCCTGGGCCTACTTCAGCCACTTCTTGTTCTCCCTCTAATGAATACTCCTACTCTCAGCCCATCCAGAGTGCCCCAAGGCCTTCCCCTCCACACCTGTGCTAGCCTCCCAGAGGAGGCCAAGTGATCTGATATACATGATAGGCACTTTTCAGCTTCATTCCTAACTTTTTCTTTTCTTTTCTTTTCTTTTCTCTCTTCTTTTCTTTTCTTTTTGTGGAACTGGGGATAGAGCCCACGGCCTTTGTACTGAGCTACAACCACAGCCCAATTTTTTAGTTTTGTTTTCTTTTTTTAAGACAGGGTCTCTCTCTGTAGTCCAGGCTGGTCCTGAACTCACTATGTAGCCAAGGCTGGCCTTGGACTCACAGCAATCTTCCTGCCTCAGCCTCCCAAGTGTTGAGATTACAGGCACGCACCACCAAATCCACCTTACGTGGAGCTGAGGAATTGAAGTCAGGTCCTGGAGCTTGTTAGGCAATCACTCTAACCGCTTAGCTATTCCTCCTGCCCCCTAACTTTGTTTTTCATCTACCTTGTTCCCCCTTTTCTCTTATGGTCATTTTAAAGTTCTCCATTTTTTCTTTTGGTATGACAGCTTAAGTCCTTTCTGAATGAGACGAGCATAAAAAAGTAAAGGAGGGGGCTGGAGTAATAGCTCAGTGGTTAAAGTGCTTGCCTGGCAAGCTCTAAGTACCCTAGTTCGATTTCCCAGCACCACATAAGCTGGGCGTGGTGGCGCGTGCCTGTAATCCCAGCACTCGGGAGGCTGAGACAGGAGAAAGTGAGTTTAGGACCAGCCTGGACCACACAGTGAGACCCTGTCTCAAAAAAAAAAAAAAAAAAAAAAAAAAAAAAAAAAAAAAAAAAAAAAAAAAAAAAAAAAAAAAAAAAAAAAAAAAAAAAAAAAAAAAAAAAAAAAAAAAAAAAAAAAAAAAAAAAAAAGTAAAGGAGGAAGCAAGAAAGCTCACTTGGCTATTACAGGAATGGAGAGGCTTTCAGCAATGGCTTTGATGACTTCACAGCTGACAGGGTGCTGAGGTCGCTCCTCCCGCTTCCTTAGAGATAAAGAAAAGAGACGATGTTGAGGCTGTTGATTGCCAAAGGCCATGTCACTGCTCACACAGAGATACTTTAGCCAAACTGTACAGTCCTCCTGTTGCGCCTCAGGAAGGTCAGGGCCATGTGGCCATCAAGGACAGGGTGCAGGGGGCAGTGTCCCTGACCTCTGAGGAACAGCTCTGTTATAAGTGCCGGGGGCAGCATACGTCTGTGCTGAGAAGCAAGTCCAGCTCTCAGAGGCTTGCTGGGGCCAGTATAGGTGAGCTGGATCACAAGGTCACATATCTTTTCTCTGGCATCCCCTTGCCTCTGACTGAGATGAGAAACAGTACCATAAAAATGCTGCCCCTGCTGTCCTACTCTTGCCCTCCCTGAGGAACTAGGACCAGCTGCTGCTACTCAGACTGGCCACTCCCACACAGCTGTCTATGCTAAGGCCAAAGCTGCACAGCTGATCCTGGGACAAAGCACCTGATACACAGGGAAGGACCTGCACTAGGGCGGACAATAGCCCATGGTGTCAAGACAAGCCACAGGGGAGGCCAGATATAACCTGGGGCGCCTCCTACCAAGGTCAGCTGCAAAAGGCTCGTATGCATGTGTAAGACAGTCTGAGGGACACGGAGGCGAGCCCTGACCTGAGCTGTCCTTAGAGACATGGAGAAGTAGATGACCAGGTCTTGCTGAGTGTGTCTCCTCTGCTCAACTCCTCAGCTCTTCGGAAGGCCATGCCAACCAAGCTCTGCCTCTGCTCTCTATATAACCAGCAGCCAGTTTTAGCCTATCTTCAACTGGTCTGATGGTCAGAAAGTCTTTCCATAAACTTCCCCAATTCTGTCTTTTTAGTCTTTGCAATTTCTGCTAAAAGTAACAGCTTTCTTGATTAAGAGACCACTATATGCCAGGCAGTTTGTGCCAAGGCTTTTATTTACAATCTCACAAAAGCTTCATGCCTGGGGTGATGGCATACACCTGTTAACCTAGCACTCTGGGAGGCTGAGGCAGAAGGATTGCAAATTTGAGCCCAGCCTAGGCAACTTAGTGACTTAGCAAGTAAGACCTTATCTCAAAACATAAAAAAAAAAAAAAAAATTAAAGAGCTGGGACCTGGATGATTCAATTCCCAACACCGCAACAAATAGGTAAGCAAGGGGCTGGAGGAATGGCTCAGCGGTTAAAGAGCTCAAGCTGTAAGTACCCGAATTCGATTCCCCAGCACCACATAAACTGGGCATGGTGGTGCATGCCTGTAATCCCAGCACTTGGGAGGCTGAGATAGGAGGAGTCCTTGTGATTCCAAGGCCAGCCTGGGCTCCACAGTGAGTTCAGGACCAGCCTGGGCTACAAAGTGAGACCCTGTCTCAAAAACAAAAATAAAGAAAGAAATAAGCAAACAAAAACCAAAAATGAAAAAAGCTTAACAAAAGCCTTATAAAGTAGAAATTATCTTAATTTCCAAATGTAAGAATGTGGTATTCAAGAGGTTAAGTGACTTCCCAAGGATACACAGATAACCAGCTTCAGTCCTGGGATGTGAAATCAAAAAGGAGAGTTTGTGCATAAGTGTACAGCTCTCACCGTGTCTTCCTGGTTTCAACCCAAAAAACACACTTGGCTTTTCTGTTTTCTATGTTAGAGTTCTAATGTCCAAAATCTATTCGAGGATTCTATACAAAAGCAAATCCTGGGAACAGAAAGCAGTTTTGACTGGAACATCAAGGACAGCTTTCAGAAACACCTCAGTTCTCCACAGAAAGCACACTGCTACAGACAAAAGGACTGTTTAAAGAAGTCATTGGGCCACTGGCAGCCCAACAAGGGCAGGCAAAAGAGGGAGTGCCTTTAAAAGGACAGCCATCTGCCTGAGGACATTCAAGAGAGAAGCCATTGCTCAATGAAGTGGAAAGAAAATGAGATAGAGTCACAGTTCTAATTCTACCACTTCCTGGCTGCCTGATACAGTTCTGAGCAAATCACTCCATCTCTACCCCATCCACATCCTGTGTATGGGGTTCTCTCTGTCCTCTTGTGTCTATAAAGCTCTATAAAGCTCAGAGCTGGGCCTAGCACAGTAGCTGCTCAATGAATGCAACACAGAAAAATGTAGGCCTATTTAGGGCTTGTGTACTTTCTGAACCACAGGATGTCGGCGCTATGCAGAGCAGGTTAAATACACATGAGAGAAGCTGGTTGTCACCTGGGGTCTGGTGAGGTGGCTAAGGAATCTCCCAGCCAGTGAGTCACTACAAAGGTGACCACTCACCTCCCATGAACTGCAATGGCAGCAATGCCAGTCTTCTCTATCCGCTTCACAAGGCTCAGGGTATCTTCTAGCTGAGGAAGAAAATAACAGGGTATTTACTGAGGCCCCAGGGCAGCAGCTGTTGGCTCCTTACATGAGCTCCGCACCACCCCCTCCAGCAAACCTAATTCATGCTTCATGAATTATTCACATCCCCCACATGCAGTATCACAAGAGAGAATGAGACATCAGATGCAGTAGCCATTCTCACCGAAGGCAGAATGCGGATCTTGCAAGTCACAGGTCTATGAGTCCCTCTAACCAGCGTGCTGAGGATCTGCAAAGAGGAGCACACAGGAGGATCTCCCTGTTCCAAAACAAACCCACCATATGGCCAGTGCTAGTCCCTTCCGCTCAGACCTGCGCACTGCCGAGGCATGGGCAATCTGTACATGCAGGAATCATCTAACTACGTGTTATGTACACAAACATATGTACTTCATAAGGCATTACTGGCATTGAACCCAGCTCTCTACCCTAGCCCCAAAAACCAGTGACTCCCAGCCTAGAACATAGTGAGATATATTCATGGGTGTGTGTGTGTATGCATGTGTGTGTATTTTTTTCAAATGCTATGAATGAATGAGTGCATGAATGATTCTGGATAGATACCTGTGTTTAAAACAGTCATTCTTTGCCACAGCAAACATCAGAGTTGCCTGGAAAGCTTAAGCAACATACTTAGATTCTGTCTCACTATTGCCTGAATGGGTCTCTAGAGGCAGGACTTAGAAATGTGTTTCCAAAGGCTTTGCCCAATGCACTCTATCCTTAATATGATTCTGAGGGGCTGGAGGAATGGCACATTCCCCAGAACCACATAAAGCTGGATGTGGTGGCGCATGCCTGTAATCCCAGCTCTTGGAAGCTGAGGCAGGCAGACTGTCCTGAGTCCAAGGCCAACCTAGGATACACCAGTGAGTTCAGGACCAGCCTGGGCTACAGAGTGAAATCTCCTGTCTCAAATAAAGAAAAAAAAAATGATTCTGAGGCCAAACCCTCATTAAGAACACACGGCTGACGGTTTCTTTTCTGAGGAAAGAAAATGTACCAGTCTCTGAGTGCTGTCTGAGGGCCTGCAGGGTGAGGAAGCAGAAGGCCATTAAGGGCCTGAGCCCTGTGTTCATGCAATCCACTTTATAGGGAAGTCAGATATACAGGAATGAAAATGGCAAAGGAAAAGAATATATTTAGCAGGGTATGGTGGCACACGCCTGTTATACCAGCTACTTGGGAGACCCTGTCTCAAAATGAAATTAAGAAAAGGCTGGAGGAATAGCTCAGGGGTTAAAGTGCTTGCCCAGCAACCTCAAGTTCCTCGGTTTGATTCCCCAGCACCACATAAGCTGAGTGTGGTGGCACATGCCTGTAATCCTCACACTGGAGAGACTGGGCAGGAAGATTGCCATGAATCTGAGGCCAGCCTTGGCTACGTAGTGAGTTCAAGACCAGCCTGGACTACAGAGCGAGACTTTGCCTCAAAACAAACAAACAAAATAAACAAAAGGGCTGGAAACTGGGTACAATGGTGCATGCCTATAATCTCAGTACTTGGGAGGCTGAGGCAGGAGGATTTCTGTGAGTTTAAGGCCAACTTAAGCTACATAGTGAATGCAGGAACAGCCTGGACTATGGAATAAGACCCTGTCTCAGGAAAAAAAAAAAAAAAAGGCTGTGATAAAGCACCTCCCTTGCATGTACAAAGGCCTGGGTTCAATGTCAGTAATAACAAATAATAGTAATCAATAAATCAAGAGCTTATTCTATAGTAATTGAAAAAGATTTAAAAGAAAGATCAAGAAGTCATACAGAGCCAGGCCTATTGGCACAGGCCTGTAATCCCAGTACTGTGGGAGGCTGAGGCAGGAAGACTGAAAATTTGATTCCAGTATAGGTAACTCAGTAACTTAGCAAGACACACACACACACACACTCACACACGAAGTCATACAGAAAAGTGTTAGAAAGATAGTAAGACCAGACCACAGCATAATCACAGATCAAGAGAAATATAAACAGGGTGTGGTGGCAAATGCCCATAATCCCCAACTTGAAAGGCTGAAGCAGGAGAACTGAAAGTTTGAGACCAGCCTGGGCAATTCCCTGAGATCTTGTCTCACAAGTCAAAAAAAAAAAAAAAAAAAAAGGGGGGGGGGGAGGAGGGTGTGCAGGGAGATGGAGCTTAGCGGTAAAGCACCCTGGTTCAATCTCCAGTCCTACGGGAGGGGAGCGGAGGGGTAGGTGATACTGCATGCCCATGCCATTGCTATCTTCTTCCCACATCAAAAATTTAAGGCCAGGCAAGGTGATCTCAAGATCCCTCTTGTAAGAACTGGACCTCTGTCTAGACCCAGGCAGTTGCTGCCAGTCTTGATTCTAAACAAGCAGAGGCAGCAGAGAGCCCGTTATTAGAACCAACAGGGGAGGGCTTTCAGGTATAGGCTCGGCAGGCCACTCCAGAAAACTGTGGTCTGGGCTGACAGGTGGACAGTTCATGAGTACAACAGAGCCTGCTGAACTGGGTATAACTGTCAAGAGGGAAGGAACAATCTCCTTCCTAAGGGTATCCTATCCTAGCAAGCCTCAAAGGGGACTTTATCTTCCAAGGGGAAGCTAAGAGGTCCATCAGGACACACAATAAAAATTCTTACTCTCAGCCAAGGGTTGTGGTGCATGTCTACAATCCCAGCATTCTGGGAAGCTGAGACATAGGGTGAAAAGTATGAGCCCAACTGGAGCAACTGAGTGACTTAGTGAGACTGGCCCTGAACTCACTATGTAGCCCAGGCTGGCCTCAAACACATGGTAATCTTCCTGTCTCAGCCTTCTGAATGCACTGTCATGCCATGCCCAGATTATGTGGTGCTGGAGACTCACGCTCAGGACTTAGTGCATGCTAGGCAAACACTTTAACTGCTGAATTATGCTCCTATTTCCCTCAAAAATTTTAAAAAGGACTGTAGTTCAGTGCAAAGGCCCTGGAGTTAAATCTCTAGCACAGGAAAAACCACAACAACAATACATCACTCTCATTCTATCTTCAGGCTTAGAGCAATGTATCTAGAAGTTTCTCTTGCAAGTACTCACTTGGAATTCACTGATAGTAATTTAAGCTATGTCAACTGATCTGATTCAAAATTCTGTCTGATACAAGGTTCTATTATTACAATTCATCTGAGCAGCATAAATACTTTCTTCAGTACTTCTGTTTATTTCATGTCATATTAAGTACCAGGCAGATAATTAGGTGACAAAAGCCTTAGCCAGTTGTGAAGGACACACTGAGGAGATGAAACAACTAGAGGCTGTCCTACCATCGGGGTCTAGCACAAAGTTATTCCGGACACCCAACTCTCCAGATCTGAGTAGCAGTATGTGTCTCTGTGGAGGTCTCCGGAGGAGAAAGAACCTGGAAAAGCCCATATCTGAGTAGAGGGACAACACTGCTACCCACAGGCAGGCTTGCCTTACCAGGGCCACGATCCACCTGGGAAAAGCAGAATCTAGCTCTCTTGGTTGTTGTAGAGGGAACAAGGAGGATGACATGAAAGCGCAGGCTTGGAAATCAGTAAGATCTGAGTTCAAGTTTGGACCCTCTCCACTGCTAGCCATGACCCAAGAAGGAATGTGCAAAAGGGGGATGCCTTGGACAGCCAGAGAGTACAGATGCTTGATGGGAGTGAAAGATGATTACTGAGCTCGAGTCTAAAACGGAGGTTAAAAATAAATAAATAAAATTGAGGTTCTTCATCCACGAAGGGTGCACCAGCACTACCCAGAGAAAACTTTTGAAAAGACTGACATCCCTTTCTCCACCATTATCTATCTCAAGAATGTAGAGAATTCTTAAGGGTTTATTTTAAAAAAAGAGAGAAATGTACAACACAAAAGTTAATCATCTTAACACTTTTTTTGTTTTGTTTGCTGGCCTGGTAACACTTGTCTGTAATCACATCACAGCATCTAGGAGACTGAAAGGGGAGTATCCCACGTTCAAGTCCAGCCTGGGAAACTTAGCAAATTGGGGACAGTATGTCTATCAAAATAAATAAATAAATTTTAGAAAAAGATCTGGGGATGTGGCTCAATGTGAAAGCCCTGGGTTTTATTTCCAATACTGAAAGAAAAAAAAATAAAGCACAGTTCAGGGATCAAACCCCAGGCATTTTGTATGTCAGGCAAATATTCTCACTGAATTACAATCCTCAACCTCTTTGTTTTTTTATTTTGGGACAGTTGTACTAAGTTGCCCAGACTGGCTACAAACTTATGATCTGCCTGCCTCAACCTCTAAAGTAACTGGGATTACAGGTGTGTGCCATCACATACTAAACATTTTTAAGAACATAATTCAGAAGCATTACATTAACAGCATTGCACAATCATCACTATATATTTCCAAGCTTTTCATGACCCCACACTAGCATCTTCATTTTGAGGAAATTTCTGCAGGTGGCCTTGAGGTGCTCCCATAAGGGAACGAGAGGCCTATATCACCTAGTGTGGAAGACCCACAACGCTCTCAATCTAGTCACCCTGCTTACCAGCACAGTCTGGGCAACAGCTGAATCCACCCCCTCTGCTTACATCACATCTGTCTTTGCTATGAAAATCTGCAACCTACCATCTCCCCTCCAGAAGGCAAACCCTACTCGCTAGTAACCTGAGCTGGCCACTGCAACTACTCCATCAGAGAAGTAGCAGAGTGAACTAAGCTTCTGAAGTGGAGTTCACGTCTACTGCCACATGAATGAAAGCACCTCATTCAGAGAGGAGGCAATGAGCCAGTCATGGTAGTACAGGCCTGTAATCCCAACACTTCGGGAGACTGAGGCAGGAAGATTACAAGTTCAAGCCTGGCCTGGGTAACTTAGCTACTTAATAAGACCCTGTTTTAAAATAAAAAGTAAAAGTTGGGGTGGGGATGTAGCTCAGTGTGAAGGCAGTGGGCTTGACCCTCATCCCACACACACACATACACACACACAAACACACACGTGTGCGCAAACACACAAATTAACCAAAGAGGGTCAACAGAGAAGACAGAGCCAACAGCATTAGGCCAGAAAACATTGAAAATGCCTGTGTGCATCTGTTGTGAACTAGAGTTCCCCTGCTGGGGGCCCCTATTCTAAATGTGGTGACCATTTTGACTTCTACTCCACTCTGCACAGGAAGTCCAAGTGCCTACTGAGCTACAGCTAGATAAAAACTATCTCAGAGACCTTTAAGATGTAATTGAGAAGGGGCACTGATGCTGCGTAAGGAGTCACAGGACTACGGCTTTAAAGCTCTGCCTGCCACTTATTTGCAACATGATCTTGTGCAAAATTATTTTTATCTCTCTGTGCTTTACTTTATTAGTCCTGATCAAAAAGAGATAACAGCCAGGCATGACGATACATGCTTGTAGTCCTAGCTATTCGGATGGCCAAGGAGGGAGGGAGGATTGCCTGAGCTCATGAGTTTGAGACCAGCCTAGGCAACACAGTGATGCTATCTCAGACACAGAGAGACAGCCAAGAGCCTACCCTTTTTTACTTCAAAGAGTTTTGGGAACAAAATGAAATACATAAAGAAATATATTTTGAAAAGGGGACTCCCCTACCCTACAAATGGTAAGGATACATTTTTGTCAGATTAAAGGGATTTTATCTGTGGCTACACATGGGAAAAATGAACAGGCACCCAGCCAACACACATGGTGGTCTTCCTATCTCCCAGAGACAGCTGCACTGGAAGAATATGCAGGGTTGAGATGCAACAGCCAGCACACATCATGGCTGCTCTTACCAGTAGTGCCTGAGTCCCAAGTCACTTTAGCCTGTGGGAAATACCCTGGGGCTCAAAGTCCACACAAGGAAACAAAGATGGAGAATGCAAAGGAAAACAAAGTAACTACAAGGGCTGAGCTGAGAGCTGGTGAACTGGGGAAAGACGTAAAAGGTGTGTACGGTACAGCAGAAACACCACTCCACATGCTCGGGCAGCACTGGGTGGCACACGCAGGGCCTCAGGAAGCTCATCTGCAAAATCGGAATGGGAAAGGGAACAGAGGAAAACTAGGTTCCGTTTGCCACATGTGGCCTTGGCCTGGTCTGCTCCCAAAGGGCTTGGTGGCCTCTATAGGTCTGGAGAGGACACCTGCTGCTCTTAACTAGCCCCTTGAGGGGCCAGAAAACATTGAAAATGCCTGTGTGTGCATGTTGTGAGCTAGAGTTCCCCTGCTGGGGGCCCCTACCTCCACACACACACATATGCTAAGCCTGTCCTCACACAAGGCAGGCTGGCGTCTGCCCCCATGGCTATGTCAGAATGGAGGAAATGAATATAGTAGAGGCTCTAGCCAAGTTCTCAGGCACTCCAGTTCGTGGCTGGCACACCCCTAGCTCCAGGTTCTTATGGGACTCAAGGCTGCTGTATGCTGGCTCAGGGGTTCGCAAATCTGCCTGCACGTCAAAAGCACAAGGAAACTTTTTAGAAAATTTCCAGGCCCAAACTGGAGAGGCTAGGTGGACTTCAGTAAATGTGAAATTGAGGATGGAGGCATTCTGGGCAGCTCTACTTCATAGGCATGTTTATGGACTCTGCTTTCACCCAAGCAAGACTTACCTTCTCAATCTTGTCAGGATCTGACAGCAGAGCAGCTCCCATTCCTCCCTAAGGAGAAGCACACAGAAGATATTTTTGGGCTGGAGGATTAGCCTAGTGGTTAGACTGCTTGCCTAGAAAGGCACTGGGTTCAATTTCCCAGCACCACGTAAGCTGGACATGGTGGTGCATGTCTGTAATCCCAGTGCTCAGGAGTTTGTGGCAGCATAATGGCTGTGAGTTCTACTATAGAGTGAGGCCCTGCCTCATAAACAAAACAAACAAAAACCTTCTTACAGCTGGGAAAGGGGGACTTCCCTGTACCATGCAACATGGTATGGCAATCAGCTAACAAAGTCCACTGGCAACTGGCATTTCTCCAAGTAAGAATGCAGCAGCATCTATCCCCACAGTATTAGAGGTCGAAGAAGTCATCTCTCAGATCCTCTTGGGAAAAATCTATGGATCTATTTAGAAGTGGGTTCTATAAAATGTTTTTCAAAACATCCCACATCCCATTTCTCAGTCATAATAAACTAACCCCCCCTCCCCTCTCTGTTTTTGAGACAGGGTCTTGCTCTGCAGTTCAGGCTGGTCCCGAAATCATTATGCAGCCCAGGCTGGTCTTGGACTCCTGGCAATCTTCCTGCCTCAGCTTCCCAAGTGCTGAGATTACAGGCATGTACCACCACTCCCAGTTTATGTGGTGCTGGGTAATCAAACTCAGGGATATACACCTGCTAGGTAAGCTCTTTAGTTGCTGTGCCATTCCTTTGGCCCCTAAACCTTAGTATCTCTTAAGTCCTTAAAATTCTACTCATTTTACAAAACAATCAGATCACCTTTTCATGACCAAACACTTGTTTTGGATACCATATCACCACCAAAGCCATTTACAAGTGCAAATCTTGTATAGGATTGTGTCCTTTGTCAGCAATAATGCCCCATATCCAAGCCAAACTCTAACAAAAGTCCCAGCAAATGGAAAATACTCAGGGCTGGAGGAATGGCACAGAGGTTAAAGTGCTTGTCTTGCAAGCACAAGGCCCTGAGTTCGATTCCCCAGCACCAAATACAGCTAAATGTAGTGGTGCATGCCTGTAATCCCAGCACTTGGGAGCCTAAGGCAGGCAGCCTGCCCTGTGTCCAAGACCAACCTGGGCCACACCAGTGAGTTCAGGACCAGCCTGGGCTACAGAAAGAGTCCCTGTCTCAAAAAAAACAAAAAACAAAAAACAAAAAAACTCGTAATTCCACAGAAACCTCAAATCTCAGTAATAACACTGGTGTTGCCTCACAGTGAGGAGGGTATTCACCAATAATTTTTCTGTTCTTTTTTATAATTGTCTAAATTTCTCTAGTTTCAGTTAACGGTATAAATTCATTAGCCAGGATCTGTGGCCAATGTCTGTAATCCCAGTTACTCAGGAGGCTGAAGCAGGGGGATCCCCAGTTCGAGGCTAGCCTGGGCGTGGGTCATTTACAAGGCCTCATCTCAAAATTAAATTGAAAAAGGGCAAGGGATGTAGCTCAGCACTCCTTGGGTTCAATCTCCACTACTGAGAGAGAGAGAGAGAGAGAGAGAGAGAGAGAGAGAGAGACAGAGACAGAGACAGAGACAGAGAGATCCTGTGCACCAAGGAATGGGAAAATTTTCAGTGTACACTTTTTATATGGCTTCAGTGTTTGAGCCACACAGAGTGTATATTCAGTTGGCTCGTAACAGCACAGCATACTGGACAGTATCATACTGTCCAGACTGGTTAATGACAGGAATAAGCCAGTTGTGAGTTATTTTGAGTAATGGCTCTGCAGTGGGAATTTATTACCTATTTGTGAGTCCAAATAAAAACTGAAGTTCCCTTCCCCAGAGGAAAATGGTGATCCTAATACCTTATGTGTCTTTTCAAATATATTTTGTGAATGACAAGCATTTTTTTTTTTTTTTTTGAAACAGGGTCTCATTCTGTAGTCCAGGCTGGTCCTGAACTCACTATGGAGCCCAGGCTGGCCTTGGACTCACCACAATCCTCCTGTCTCAGCCTCCTGAATGCTGGGATTATAGGCACGCACCACCACGCCCACACCCAGTTTATGTGGTGCTGGGGAATAGAACTCTGGCACTTAGTGCTTGACTACCAAGTGCTTTAACCACTGAACCATCCCTCTAGCCCCTTGATAAACATTTTTAAATACTCATTCTGTTTTCCTTATATAATTAGTACTACACTACATACAATGCATGCTTTTTCACTCTACATGAATCAGGGAGATCATTCTGAATTATTTCTGCTCTGCTCTTTATAGGAACACACAGAATCAATAAGAAGGAAGAAAAACAGCCCAAAGTTTTCAATTCCTCATGACCACTTCCAATCTCTACAAATCCCTGCAGCACTGTCCAGAGGCCCTGTGGCCTCAAGCATCCAAAGGGCTTTTCCCTCAGACAGGCAGGCAGCCTCCTGACACTGGTAAGTCCTGCGGACACAGGAGCTGACTCTGGATAATGGGCCAGGGGGACGCCTGCTACGTCTTCACTGCAGACTATCTATACACCTCCACAGGAGCCTAGGAGAGGCCCTTCAGGAGTCTCTCTAGTGCCTCACACCCAGAAGCTCAAGCTGCCCTTGTTACCTGCTCTCAACATGCCCTTTCTTCAGCAGTCCCCCACAGCTGAAGACCTCTATCCTCCCAGCTACCGTCATCCCTGGCACCCTGAGCCCAATCTGATCATTTGTCAAATCCTGTCAAATTTTTAGCCTTCTACCATTATAATTCACCAAATATTAAGCATTCAGGATTCACACACACACACACACACACACACACACATATATTACCTTCACACTTGAGCTACATCTCCAGTCCACCTTTTGATTTTGAGATAGGGTCTTGATAAGCTGCTAAGCAGCCCAGACTGGGCTTGAATTTTCTATCCTCCTGCTTTGGTAACCCAGAATGCTGGGATTTTAGGTCTGTACCACCAGGTTCAATATTAGCATTTCTGAAGCACAGTGTGATCACATACCTTCTCTGCTCAGAAAATGCCAAAGATATCTGAGGTTCAACCAGCTGACCTGATCCCAACCAACCCTGTGCTCCTCTGCTTTTAATTCCTCTCCCACTCCCCAATCCTTTGGTCAAAACAGGTACCTGCAATTCTGTCTCAGTCTCATACTGGCCACCAACTCCCTGCTTGTGCCATTTTAGCTTACAAGGCCCTAAACCTCCTCAAGGACCACATTTCCTACAAGATCCCAAGTGTTAAGGGCTGCCTTCCCATTCCCTTCTCTGGACTACTACAGCACTCTATTCTGATCTCTCCTAATATGACAAAGGGGCAACTGTATTATAGTCTCTGTTCTTTTTCTTTCTTTTTTTTTTTTCAAACAGGGTCTTACTCTGTAGTCTAGGCAGGTCCTGAACTCACTATGGAGCCCAGGCTGGCCCTGGACTCACGACAATCCTCCTGCCTCAGCCTCCCAAGTGCTGGGATTACAGGCGTGTGCCACCATGCCCAGTTTATGTGGCGCTGGGGAATCGAACTCGGGTACTTAGCACTTGACTTAGCGCTTGCTAAGCAAGCACTTTAACCGGTGAGTTGTTCCTCCAGCCCCTCTGTCTGTTTTTTTTTTTTTTAATGTATGCCTCAGTTTTATTCACAAAAAGCAAAAGCCCTGCTTATGCTATTTTCTTTTAACATTTACATTATTTGCTTTTTTTTCTATTTTTTTTGAGACAGGGTCTTGCTCTGTAGTCCAGGCTGGCCCTGAACTCTCACTATATAGCCCAATCTGGCCTCACACTTAAAGCAATTCTCCTGCCACCATGTCCAGGTCCATGTATATTTCCTAAGAATAAAAATATTTTATTATATTACCACAGAAAAGTTATCAACCTTACAAAATGTAGTTTGACACAGTATTTTTAGTTACTCTATTCTAGTCCCTATTCCAATTTTGTCCAGTGATCTAATAATACTTTTTGAGTAGTTTCCCCATCCCACACAGGATCCAGTACATAAGCAGGTACTGTTCTTAGCTTCTAAGTCTTCTCAGCCTACTTTAACTTATATAGTATCTCTGCAAGGAATATAAAGAAATCAGTTTACCTTGGTGGAATATTCTTTTGGACAGCCCATGTTGACATCAATCCCAGCTACATCATTTTCTCTGGGAAAACATGAAGGAATAAAGCTAAGAAACATTCAACTTGAAGGAATAAAGTAGAGTCACAGGTATTAATGTACACATGAGCCTCTTTTATGGTGTCCTGGGCCTATGAAAAATATCAACCCTCAAAGACAGAGCTGAAAATCAGGAAATAGGTTTGTCCCTTTGATGTAACACTGGCTCATCTGAGCTGAGCTCCAGAGGAAAGATACAATGTGAAGACATATTTAAGAGGAGCAGGGTGCAGAACCTTTGCTGCACGAGCACTGAATTTGGTAACTCAAACACCAAGGGACATGGAACGTGACCAAAGGGCTGCAGTTCTCACAGGGGTACTAAAAATGGTTGGTGCAGAAGAGTGAAATGAGGAGAACAACCCATTACCAGAGTACTTGGTAGAAGTTACTGGCCATCTTATTGCTTTCTTTCTTTCTTTCTTTCTTTTTTTTTTTTTTTTTGAGAGGGATGGAGACTACCTTCATTTCCTGGGCTGCACAATTGGCTTATGCCAAACAAATCTGATATAGAAAAGACCCTCATCTTGTCCTCTGGTTTGTACAAAGTTAGGTCTATAAGCAACAGTAATTACTGCCTCAGCTCCTTCTTACTATTACTGTCTTCAGTAATAAGAGCTAACGCTGGGGCTGGAGGAATGGCTCAGTGTTAAAGCGCTTGTCTAGAAAGTGCTAAGTCAAGTACTTAGTACTCGAGTTCGATTCCCAGCACTACACAAACTGGGTGTGGTGGCACACACTTGTAATCCCAGCACTTGGGAGGCTGAGACAGGAAGATTGCTGTGAGAGTCCAAGGCCAGCCTGGGCTCCACAGAGTTCAAGACCAGCCCAGGCTGGATTTGAATGCACAGCAATCGTCCTGCCTCAGGCTCCCAAGTGCTGAGATTACAGGCATGCACCACCACGCCCAGCTTACGTGTCCTGGGAACTGAACTCAGGGCCTTATGCTTGTCAGACAAGCACTTTCATCACTGAGCTATGTCTCCAGCCCACTCACCATTTTAAGCACAGTAATCTGTTACCTTTGTTGTAATAATGCAGGAAGCCGTAAATCTTTTTCTTTTTTTTTTTAATTGAGATAGGCTCTCGCTGTGTAGCCTATGCTGGTCCTGAACTCACTATGGAGCCCAGGCTGGCCTTGGACTAACAATTCTCCTGCCTCAGTCTCCAGAGTAAATGCTGCGATTACAGGCGTGCTCCACCATGTGGTGCTACAGAACTGAACTAGGGTACTTAGTGCTTGCTAGGCAAGCACTTTAACCACTGAGCCATTTCTCCAGCTCCAGGAAGCCATAAGCCTTACCTAAACTACTTGAGAGTTAAAGTCTCAGGACTCATAGGAGACTCCATGAAAAGGGAATTCCACAAACAGAGCCCCACACAGAGGGCCTGGCATATGGGCACAGTGACTATACATAATCCTGGGCTAGCCCCTCAGATGCTGTTGAGAAGAAAAACATTTCTGACCTAAAAACAGAGGATAACGGGCCAGCAGGCAGAAGAGAGGGACACCTCTAAGGTTACCAGTAACATTAGAGAAAGGAAGCTCCAAGGAGAGAGGAACTTACACAAGCCTGGCCACAGCAAGGGCTCGCGCTGCGTCTGAAGTCCCCTGGGAACACAAAAGGCTTTGTCAACCACCGGCCTGGCACGGGTACATGTGTACACACAA
Organism: Ctenodactylus gundi; assembly: GCA_004027205.1. Classification (NCBI taxonomy): domain Eukaryota; kingdom Metazoa; phylum Chordata; class Mammalia; order Rodentia; family Ctenodactylidae; genus Ctenodactylus; species Ctenodactylus gundi. The sequence goes on along the minus strand of PVKB01005070.1, from coordinate 94,393 downwards.
ACACGCCCATGTGTACCACACTCACACACATACACAGACACACACACACGGCAATGTACACATTACACATGCCCGCACCTACAAGTGGAGTTGGGCCAGCTTTCTCCTAAACTGTCAGCCTATCAGACCAGCTCACTGCCAAAGGATAAGGGAGGGTTTACAGAGCTGGACAATGTCATCAATGCTGTGATTACTTTCACACACACCAAGATGTGAAAAAAAATTTATAGTGAACATTCAGCTACCTACCACTTCAGTCTATGGTTACCATTGTGCTCTATGTGCTATCACATGGATATCCACTCTCACCAATTTTGTTACCACTGAGGACTGAACACAGGGCCTTCTCATAGGGCTATAACCCCAGTTCAGAAACATGGTCTCACTGAGTTGCTAAATTACCCAGGACATGGTCTGGGCTTGAACTTTTTATTCTTTTTTTTAATCTTTTTTTTTTTTTTTTGCAACAGGGTCTCACTCTGTAGTCCAGGCTAATCCTAATCTCACTAAGTAGCCCAGGCTGGCCTCAAACTCACAGCAATCCTCCTGCCTTAGCCTCCTAAGTGTAAGGATTACAGGCATGAGCCACCACACCCAGTTAAGGTGGTGGTGGGGAATTGAATCCGAGACCTTGGGCTTGCTAGGCCAGCATTTTAACCACTTAGCTTCTCCCTGAGCCCTTGAGTTTATATTCCTCTGCCTCAGCCTCCCTGAGTGCTAGAAATACAGGTGTGCACCATCACAATCAGCTTGTTACCTATTTTTTTAAAAATACCGTTCAGGAGCTCTTTCTTAAAAAGCACCAAGGAATGTCTAAAGAAAGGTACAATAGCTACTGAGCCCAAATCTTAACTACTCTGTAGGAAAATCTAATTTTTCTTTCTTTTTCCTTTTGTAGCACTCAGGATTGAACCAGGGCCTTATGCATGCTAAGTTAAGTACTGAGCTACATTCTCAGCCTATAAGCATTATGAGGCACTTATTTATTTATTTATTTATTTATTTATTTATTTGAGACAGAGTCTCACTCTGTGGTCCAGGCTGGGCCTAAACTCACTTCAGAGCCCAGGCTGGCCTTGGACTCAGGGCAATCCTCCTGTCTCAGCCTCCCAAGTTCTGGGATTACAGGCGTGCACCACCACACCCAGCTTATGTGGTGCTGGGGAATCGAACTAGGGTACTTAGCGCTTGCTAGGCAAGTGCTTTAACTGCTGAGCCATTCCTCCAGCCCCATGGAGCACATATTTAATGCTAGTTCTTGTTATTGAAGATAGCAGGGATAAGAAGGAGCTCAGGCAATAATTACTGTTGATCACCAAGCTATATTCTTAGCCTTTCAGCCTTTGTCTCTTCCCTCCCCCCTCTCTTTCTCTCTCTCTCTCTCTCTCTCTCTCTCTCTCTCTCTCTCTCTCTCTCTCTTTCTCTGTTTGAGATGGGGAACTGCTATGTTGCCCAGCCTGGTCTCAAACCAATGAGCTCAAATAGTTCTCCTGCCTCAGCCTCCTGAGTAGGGGGGACTACAGATATGTACCACCATGTCCAATTGGAGAAAATCTAATGTCTTTTGATGAGAAATATATTCAAACTACACAAATGCTATAACCTGAATAATCAATGCTAAGGATGAAAAACTAAGCGCTGGAGGAATATCACAGCATCTAAAATGCTTTCCTAGCAAGTGCAAGTCACTGAGTTTGATTCCCCAGCACCATGTAACAAAGATGTGAAAGATTCTAGTACTTCCAAAAATTAACTAGTGCCATGGTTCAAAAATGTGTTGCAACTTTTCTGACAATCCGAAAGACTATTCATTCGCAGCTTGACTTCTCTAAACTGTCTCCAATAGAAAAGCACTCACGAATGACTCCGACAAATGTTCAAGCCAAATCTTCAGGAGCCACTGCTGTCTAGTGCAGGCCAGGTATCCACTGCTGCCTGGCACAGGGCACAAATCAGGAATTCTGGTGGACAAAAACCCTCAGGAGAGCCTGGAACAGTGGTTTCTCTTACCATCTGAAAAACAACCCTGTTCTGTTCTCTCTCACAGGTACGGAAGACCACTCGGTCATCAGGAGCAACAAAGTCCACTGTGCTGAGCACTTCTGCAAGAAAACACAGACATATGGACCACCTAACTAAGACGCAAGTTCAACCTAGCCTAAGCAAGCCCTGGAAGCAAACACAGCCAAAGTTAAACCTTGAAAGGAAAAAAGAATGGTAAATGTGTACTATTCTAAAAAAAAAACAAAAACAAAAAACAAAAAGTATACACATGAGATGTTTTTGAGGGGCTGATGGTCTATCTCCTGACCTGAATGATGGTTGCTCATTTTACAATTATTTGTTAGACTGTGTGCTTGTGGAGGCTTTTGTTGTCGGTGGCGGTTTTTGTTTTTTGGGGTTTTATAGGCATGAAGAGAAAGTTTCTGTTAATCACAAAGGGTATCAAAAAAGGATTGCTTCTGCATTGCTTATGTTTTATGCAGTTGTTTTTAACATTTTGAAATTCTTAAAATATTGTATAACCAGTGTATACTTGTAACCCCAGCATTCTGGGAGGCTGAGACATGAGGATCTTAAATTCAAGCCTAATCTGGGTAAGTATGCAACTTAGAAAAAGAGCTGGGGACGTAGCTTGCTGAAGGCCCTGGGCTCAATCCTTAGTAACCACCCTCGGAAGCAAAGAAAACCAAAGAAAAGGGGGTTGTGGGAGCCTGACTCTAAGTACAGGGGAACAACACACATATATGAAACTGTATTTTTCAATTTCATTCCAAATTGCTCCAAAGAAGGCAATCTGAGGTTCAGCACTATTATGACTTCTTAATTATTTATAGTATGTGAAATACTTGCAGTAAAGGTTAACTATATTTAAATCAATTGTCGCTATTACTCACAGTTACATATTTGCAAACTCAACTATTCACTGAAGTTTATTTATAATCCCTAAAACACATGTGGTATTTTCAGTCATTCATGGACAGATACAAAATAGCTTGAAATTTGAGTCACTCGATGCACACATTTCCAGCTGAGGTCAAACAATGTGATAATCTGTCCTCTTTCAGCTCTCATTCTGTAAACATTCTTTATATTTTTTCATTTCGAGATTTTTGTTCATTATCTTACTATTTTCTTGTTGGTTTTTCTTTGGCAACAAACCCAGACCTTTTACTTTTTTTTTTTTTTTTTTTCCTGAGACAGGGTCTCACTCTGTAACCCAGGCTGGTTCTGAACTCACTCTGGAGCTGGCCTTGGACACACAACAACCCTCCTGCCTCAGCCTCCTGAGTGAAAAGATTTTTTATTTAATTTTATTTTATCTTGTGATCTGGTGGATTGAGCCCAGGACCTTCACAATGAGCTCCAGTCTAATAAATAAATAATTTTTATTTGAGACAGGTTCAGACTAAACTGCTGATTTTCCTAGGTGGGGCTCTACCTCACAATCCTCTTGCCTCTGCCTCCCACAGTGATGGGATTGCAGGCACAGACCACCAATCATGCTGTTTATCCCGGCTCCAAGACGCTGAGCACCACAGCACACACCTGTAATCCTAGCATTTGGAAGGCTGAGACAGGAGGAATGCAATTCAAGCCCAGCATGGATATAGCAGTTGGGCAAGATGCTACCTCAAGATAAACTCTGAGTGTGGGTGTGGGTGTGGGTGAGTGTATATGTGTGTGTGGCTGGGGATACAGCTCACTGGGAAGGCCCTCAGTTCAATCCCTGGCTTTGCAAAAATAAATAAATGAATAAAATACAGCAAAATGGTTCCGATTAAGTACAGTGGCACACCCTCTGTAATTCCAGCACTCTGTAAGGCAAAGGCAGGATGATTACAAATTCAAGCCCAGCTGGGGCAATTTTTTTTTTTTTAAATTTAAAATCCCAAACTCACTATGTAGCCCAGGCTGGCCTTGGATTCATGGCAATAGTCCTGCTTCAGCCTCCCAAGTGCTGGGATTACCAAGGTGTGCACCACCACGCCCAGCTTTATGTGGTGCTGGGGAATCAAACACATGGCCTTGAGCTTGCCAGGCAAGCACTTTATTGTTATGCCATTCTTCCAGCCCTATTTTATTTTATTTTTTTTAAGCCTGAGAAATTTAGCAACCTTTTTTTTTTTTTGGTAGTGGGCCTCAGTAATAAAATATAATGCAATGTAGCTTTACATTAGCTATATACCAGCCCTTTCTTTATTTTTTATTTGGAGACAGGGTCTCACTAAGTTGCTAAATTAGCCAGCCTAGTGACACAGACTTGTCATCCCAGTTCTTTAGGCTGAGTGAGGATTGTAATTTGGAGCCTAGCTTAGGTAATGTAACAAATTGACATCACTCTGTCTCAAAAATCAGTAGTAAAATATGGGCTGGAGATGTAGCTAATGTAAAGGTACATTACAGTCAAAAAATAAAAAACTTCCACGCATAATACTGAAGTACCATCCAGGGTTCTTAAACACAGGAAGGCTGGGATGAACCTCAGGGACAAAATGTTCACGTCGAATAAGTTTTACTTAAACGTGAAAACATAGCGTTACTGCCTGTGAGCTCAATTTTAGCAAATTAATGGTATACATTAAGTAGCATGTCTAGAACAGACGCTTAGCCGAAAAGGCCTTGGGTTCAATCCCCAGTACCAAAATTAATTAGCATGTCTTAGAACAGAAACACCCATAAAATAGAACCTAATCTTGTATTCCCCCTCTGGTCAACAGGTTCAGTACTCATGAACTCAGTGTTTTTAGTAATTTTATAAATAACCATTATAAATAAAAAACATAAATAAAAAAATCAACTATGGCTCACCTGTCCTTTCTAACAAAGCTCTATAATAGGCACTACCATCTTTCAAAGATGTTGGATCCCTACTACATCAGAGATCAAACATGGCAGATGTTACTTTGAATGCTATCATGAGAAATGTACAAGGGTGAGGGTGTGGGTGGAATTGGGGACTGAAACCAGGGCTCTTGCACTGAGCTACCTCCCAGCCTTTATTTATTTATTTGAGACGGGGTCTTGATAAACTGCTCAGGTGGGACTCAAACTTGTGATCTTCCTTGCTTCAGCTTCTCAGAGTGCTAGGACTACAGGCCTGCCTCACCCCATCTACAAATAAGATTTTTAAAGCGGATGAAGCACTTCCATATAGGGAAGCTATAATTATCATCCCAGCACTGAACAGACTGGAAGGCTAAAGAGTATACTTTCAGTGGTCACTTTTTTTTTGAGACAGGGTCTTGCTCTGTAGCTCAAGTTGGCCTTGGACTCACAGAAATCTTCCTGCCTCAGCCTCCCGAGTGCTGAGATTACAGGCATACGCCACTACATATAAGGTAAGTGATCATTTTTATAGTTTGTTTGAAAAGGATAAATACGCATGACAGCCACATACACACAACTCATATTATATGCATAGGAAACTATACATTATTCCTCTTTGTTTTGTTTTGTTTTTTTGAGACAGGGTCTCACTCTGTAGCCCAGGCTGGTCCTGAACTCACTATGGAGCCCAGGCTAGCCCTGGACTCTTGGCCATCTTCCTGCCTCAGCTTCCTGATATTTCCCTTTGTAGTTACTAATTTAGGCATGGGCTTGAGTAGAATTTTCACTTTCTTGATAATATAGATCTACAGTATTGAATTTTTCATAGCCCATACACAAAAATAAATTTAAATCAACTAAACAAAATTAATTCATAACTACTTGTACAGTTATGCTAAAATTTCACACACACACACACGCACACGCACACACACACACACACACACACACCCTGTCAAAGATTACACAAGCTCTACTAAAAACTGAATTAGATTGATCAATAAAGTGTAAGCAAATCATAATTCAACACAACCACTTCCCCTGACACAGAGCGTACAAAGTACTTACCAGTACCTTATCTTACTTGATCCTCACTCCAACTCCATGACTGAAGTAAAAATTTTCATCATACTAATAAGAAAGTGAGGTAGGAAGAGGTTATGACTTGTTCACAGTCACGCATCTTGAGCGGCTGAGCCTGGCCCAATGCTGATGCCATCTGCTTTGGAAGGGTCCCGAGTCCTTTCTACACTAAGAGACATGACCAGTTCTATGCCAGCAAAGCCAGTAAGATGGATATACTTAGTCTGCCTCAACATCTGGCTTTTTGTGGGCATCAATGACTGTTCTTAAAGGAAGATGTGATCTAAACAATTTCAAAAGCAGGGGCAGTGGTAGTTCTGCCTGAGCCAGCTGGAGACACACACACAATCCTGGGGACATGGTTTGTACCCACCATTGACAACTCTTTTGCACTGAAGCATCTTGAGATCAATCAGCTCCTGTGGAAGAATCAGAGGACACTCATTAGTCCCTGACACTAAGCCCTGGGTACAGGAGAACCTTGATGATCTGCAATGGGTATTGCTTGGCCACTCGCCCTACTTCAAACAAATGCATGGTTTTGGGGACATGCCGTGCTGTCCTATCTACCCAAATGACACCCTCAATTAGCTGGTCTTCCTGTGGACTAGATGGAAATACTGATGCCAAGAAACACTGAGTCAGTCAGAGACCCAGAGAGAAGATAACTGCTAAGGATGTGGACTCCAGGACATTTTCCTTACTAGTCTCAGCTCAAGCAACCCCCTCAAAGAACCATCTCAATCCCTAGGTGAAGGCAGGCGGTGAAGGGCTCTCAGGAAATATCCAAGGATAATAAACTCGCAGGAGAGGTTTGAGGGGTATGAAATAAAGTATACTATGTGGCTTACACCGCATGTAAACAAAAGAAGTAAATATCTAAACATACTCAGGGGAAAAGTGCAAAATGAGTATGACTGAAATGGAAGGAAAGCTTATGCATCCTTGAGGACTGAGATTCTTCAACTCTTGGTTACAGGCAACACCATTCTGCTTTGTTCAGTGATTATGTCAGCTGATGTGGAAGACAAGTCAGAGGAGCCAGGCACCCATCATACTGCCCAGAAGCTTATGTCCAGTCTCTCTGGGGTCCACAAGCAGACAGGAAGACTCTTACCCAAGGCTCTTACCTCACACTGATTTCCTGTGAGCCTCAGCAAGTCACAACTCCAGCCACATGGACATAATGATGTTGCATACACACAGCAGTATCCAAGGATAACATGGGCAAAGGCCCCGATAGCATGGGGCTTCCTACAGCATAGCCACCATCTAACGCAATACACGTTTGGTGTTTTTGTGGCTCAAATAACTGAGCATCTGATAAATATGTGGCTTGACTAACCAAGCAGCTTAGGCACGTGACTGACATCTGAGCCCAAGACTGAGGACGGCATCCTAAAGGATGTACAGAACCCAACTCAAAGCCCCAGTTATCTTAGTTAAAGGAACAAGAGCAAAGGCAACTGGGAAGCACAAACTTCCCTTAAGAGGAGGTTTGAGAATCCTAAGGCTGAGCTTTGACAAGACAGCACAGGATAAGGCAAGGCAAGCCTCTCAGCAACAAGTGCGAAATGTACTGATTCCAAGAATTTGTGGAAAGCAGGCCAGTACAGGCCTGTAATCCTAACTCTCTGGGAGGCTGAGGCAGGAATATAGCAAGTTTGACCCCAGCCAAGGCTAATTAGCAACTTAGCAAAACCCTGTCTCAAAATCAAAAATCAAAAAATGGGTTAAGGCAGTAACTCATTAAATCAGGGTGTGTGGTGGCACACGCCTGTGATCCCAGCACTCAGGAGGCTGAGGCAGGAAGACTGCCATAAGTTTGAAGCCAGCTTGAGCTACAGAGTGAGTTCAGGACCAGCATGTACTGCAGAGTGAGACCCTATCTCAAAAAAAAAAAAAAAAGTATAGAAATCTTGGACAACCATTACCTGATCAAGCTAACCAAGCAGAGACTTCATTGACAAAGACTATATGCCACAGAATTAGCATAGAATTGTCTCTAAATAAACAACAACCAACCTTGGAGAGGGGAAAGAACCTTATTTTTAAAGTTATCACATTATATTAATTAAAATATTCAGATTTCAGCAACAACAACAAATTATGAGAAATGCAAGAAACCAGCAAGTAGGACACCCATACACAGGGGGACAAAAATCAGTAGGAACTGTTGACTTATTAGAGACTATTTACATCGACTACTCAAACAAGTTCAAAAGCTAAAAATAGCCTTGTCTATAGAACTAGAGAAGCAAGCAGAGTGGTACATGTCTGTAGTCCCAAATACTGAGAGGCAGAGGGAGGAAGCGCCTGAATTCCAGCCAGGTGGGGCAATTTAGAAACTGTCTGAAAACAAAATAAAACAAGAAAGCCTGGGAACATAGCACCCTCGGGGCTCTGTGGGTTCAGTCCCCAGGACCACACACACACACACACACCCAGCAAAAAAACTAAAAGAGAAGTACAAGAATGATTTATCACCAAATAAAGACTATGAATAAAGAGATAAAAATGGTTTTAAAAGAAATAAAAATTCTTAAGTTTATAGGCATAACACCTGAGGTGAAAAGTTCATAGGCGGGGCCAAGCTGAGGATCTGAGCGGGCTGAAGAAAAAATCAGCAAATCTAAATCAATTGAGATTATCCAGATTAAAGGCCAGAAAAAAAGCTGTTGCTTTTCCTTGCTTCTGCTGCCCCAGTGTCAGCTTTCCTCTGGCACACCCTCCCACAGACTACATACCCAAGAAACCCAACAAACTATTAACTATAGTCTAAAATCAAAATAAAATATATTCAAAGAGATCCACACCTATTTACATCCAAGTAAAACTCCTAAATGTCAAAATGAGAGGGAGAGGGTTGGAGGAATAGTTCAGAGGTTAAAGTGCTTGCCTAGGAAATGCTAAGTACCCAAGTTCGACTCCCTAGCACCACGTAAACTGGGCGTGGTGGCGCATGAAGGCTGAGGCAGGAGGACTGCTGTGAGTTCAGGGCCAGTCTGGGCTCCGTAGTGAGCTCAGAACCAGCCTGGACTACAGAGTAAGACCATGGTCCAAAAAAAAAAAAAAAAAAAAGAAAGAAAGAAAGAAGAAAGAAAAAAGAAATAAAAAGAAAAAAAAAGAGAAGAAAGAAAAAGAGAACTTTTTTTGTGTGTGTAGTATCCAGGTCCTCTGAACTGAGCTGCAACCAAGACCTCTCATTCCACCCCCCCCCCCCCCCCCCCCATCCACTTTTTGAGACAGGGTCTCACTCTGTAGCCCAGCTGGTCCTGAAATCACTATGTATCCCAGGCTGGCCTTGGACTCATGGCAATTCTCCTGCCTCAGCCTCCTCAGTGCTGGGATTAGAGCTGTGTACCACCACACTCGGCCTTTATGTGGTGCTGGGGAATCAAATTCAGGGCCTTGCACTTGGAAGCCAAGTGCTTTAATTGCTTTGCTATTCCTCCAGCTCTCTCTAAAATTTTGGGCTGGAGGAATGGTTAAAGCGCTCGCCTTGCAAATGCAAGGCTCTGAGTTGAATTCCCCAGTATCACGTAAAGCTGAGCGTGATGGTGCATGCCAGTTATCTCAGCACTCTGGAGGCTGAAACAGGTAGACTGCCCTGAGTCCAAGGCCAGCCTGGGCTACTCCAGTGAAGTCAGAAGCAGCCTGGGCTACAGATAAAATTTTGAGACAGTATCTCACTAAGTCGCTCAGGCTGGCCTTAAACTTACGCCTTTTGATTATCTGAGATTACAATTATGTACTACCATGCCTGACTAGGTTTCTTTTTGATGTGATGAAAATGTCTTCATCTAAGGATGAAGGCAAAACTGTAAATAAACTAAAAGCCTCTAAATTACACACTTAAAGATGGTGACCTGTATATAGGTATATAAACCATTTCCCAATAAATATGTTTTTAAAATGCAAAGAAACCTGATGTGGTGGCATAGACCTGTAGCTCCAGCATTCAGGAGGCTAAGGAAGGAACACAGTGAGCTGAGGCCACTGGGATACATAGTGAGACCCTGTCTCAAAAACAACAACAGCAAAACAAAGCAGAACAAATAAAAACCAAACAAACCCACATATAAATAAAAAACCCACACATACACAAAGAAAGAAAGGACCACATGTAGCATGGGAAGTAGATCAGAAAAGGTACATCAATGTCAAATTCACTGAAGGTGACAACCACATGACAATTTTATAGGAGAACCACCTCATTCTTAAGAGACCAATTAAGGGGGAGGAAGACATTAAGATGTGGGAAACTTACCCTCAAGTATTTAAGAAAAAACCCAGAAAGCAAGCAAATTATAAAACAAATTAAATAAAATCTTAAGAGTAGATCAACCTGGGTAAAGGGTATATGAATGTTGTCTATTTCTGCAACCTTTCTATAAATTTAGATTTATTTCTTTTAAAGCTTTAAAAACTACCCATTGTAGACAAAGATGGCATATAAACAGCCTACAAGCCTATGAAAAGATGTTAACAACATTAATCATCAGAGAAATTAAACCACAATTAAATATACCTCGCATTCTTTAGCACGAGCACTATTTTTGAGAGAGAGAGAGAGAGAGAGAGAGAGAGAGAGAGAGAGAGAATCTTACTCTACAGTCCATATTAGTCCTGAACTCATGGCAATCCTCCTGAATCAGCCTCCCGAGTGCTGGGATAACATCTGCCCCACCATGCCCAGTTTATGTCAAGCCGGGGAATCGAATTGAGGGTCTTATACCAGCTCTTTAACTGCTGAGCTATTCATCCAGTCCCCCAGCAAAACCAAATTAAATGTTTTCAAGGGTATAGTGAAATTGGAACTCTGTGTACTAGTAGTGGAACTGTAAGATGACATACCCACTATAGAAAACGATATGGATGTCCCTCAAAAAAATTAAAAATAGGGCTAACACCTTTGGGTGTATATTCAAAAGAGCTGAAAGCTGGCTTTCAGAGACATATTTGCACTTTCGTGTACAGAGCGGCATTATTCACAAATCGTCCAAGGGATAAGCAACCCAAATGCCCACTGATAGACAAATGGATAAATAAAACAGGTGTGCACATACAACAGAACGTTACTCAGTCCTGAAGGAAGGAAATTCTGTCACGTACTATACCATGGTTGAGCCTTGAGTGCTGGGTGAAAGAAGTCCAATACATGGTAATATATACTGCATCATTCCATTTATGGAAGATCCCAAAAGTAGTTCCAAGTCATAAAAACAGAAACTAGGTGGTTGCTAGGAGTTAGAGGGAGGGGAAATGAGGGGCTACTGTTTAATAGATATAAGTTTTTTTATTTTGCAAAATGAAAAGTTCCAGAAATGTGTTTCACAATAATATGAATGTACTTAACATTATGTTGAAGACAGTGGTTTAGACAATGACTCTTACATTATTTTTTTTTCTATAAGAAAAAAAGCCAGCTGAGCATGGTGGCTTGTACTTGTAAGCCCAGCACCCTGGGAGGCTGAAGGAGGACAATAACAAGTTTCATCCCAGCCTGGGCAACTTAGCAAGACCTTGTCTCAAAATAAGGAAGTGAAGATGTATGTTACTCAGTATGAAGGCTTTGAGTTTGATCCCCAGAACTCCTCAACCTCCCCCGCCCAAAGCCTTTTATTATGGTAGTATTGGTTCTGGGGATTGAACCAAGGTCATTGCACATGTTAAGCAAGTGCTTTACTACTGAGCTACATCCCTACTCCAGAAAAAAAGAAAGTAAAAGTCATTTATTATGGCACCCTAGGCCTTTAAGATCACGCTGCCTTCCCTAACAATTTACAGAGCAGACCCTGGCAGGGCTGCTAATAGGCTTATCTTCCAAGTGTGAAGGGCTCTGTGGGGCTAAGGAAGTGCCTGCATGTCTGGTTGGTCCCTAGATCTCCACTCAAGGTGGGTGGCCTGGTTGACTACCTAAACCCTCAGATGGGCTGCCCCTGTGTACTCACTCAGAAAGAATATCCAGGCAGAGGCCGAATGGCATCGTGGTTAAAGCACTCGCCTTGCAAGTGCAAGGCCCTGAGTTTGATTCCCCAACACAACATAAAGCTGGGCATGGTGGAGCACACCTGTCATGCCAGCACTCAGGAGGCCGAGGCAGGCAGATGGTCCTAAGCCCAAGGCCAGCCTGGGGGGCTACAGAGCAAGACCCTGTCTCAAAAAATCTGGGGGAAAAAAAATCCAGCCAGCAGGTACTAGGATATTGGTTTGCAGAGCTACGCTGTATCCACCAGGGGGCACCAGATGCCATGCTATGCCATACTCAGTACTCACAGGGCAGTCAACAGTCACCCTAACAGGAGCTTATCTCCCTAGGGGCTAGGTCTAGGTGGAAGGCCCAAGAATCCTCTAACAAGAGTTTGTAATTTAACCCAACTCTCCAAGGTGGGGCACATCAAACAATTCCAAAGTGTTTAGTATTATCTCTGTTCCAAACTTGTAATAAAGGATTGGTCACATTTACTAGAAAAACACAAGCTTTTGCTTAATTAGAAAGACCATATGCTGAAGTTATCATGTAAATTCTGGGCCCTTCTTCACTTCCAAAAGGCTCGAAAACAAGCCTGAAAAGTACCAAATAATTGGCTGATAAAAGATCTGAAACCACAGATCAGCTCTGCATCCTGTGGCAGCTCCTCAGCTTCTGTGACCTTCGCAGTACAAACTGATGCCCCAGGGTTTTCAACAAAGCAGAGCTGTCTACAACAGGCCATGGCTCTCTTCCATCCTGGTGTTACACTGCACACCTCTCCTAGAAAAACAAGTCACCTGCTGGGTCTCAGGAACCATGAAGGATGAGTGAATACGGTAATGTGGGCAGTGCTGCCTTTTCCTCAGCTTTAACAACCCAGCACCGCTAGCCATGGACATACTTACTGCCAGGCTTCTTGGCTGTTCCCTGATGCTGCCCGCCTGTGTCTCCTCACAGAGCGGGATGCCAGGCAAACTTCTCAGTCTCCAGCCACCGTGGGAACAGGACCAAAACTCCTTACTTTCCTCAAGTTCCTGCCCCGCATGCCTCCTGTCACCTTCCTCTTCATTGTGAAAACTCCCTCAACATGACACCCCCTTTGCCCTCCCTCCCTTTCAGTACCTTCTTCTGTGCCCTTCATTCACTTTTCTCTAATGGCAACATCTTGGGAAACGACAATACAGTATCACAAACAGAATGTCAACAGTGACACACCTAAGACATGGAATAATTCCATGACCACAAGCAGTCCTCATGTGCCCGTTTGTTAGCCATAGAAGCCCTGCCCCTACCCTTAGTGGCTTTTTTTTTTTTTTTGAAACAGCCTGTCACTCTATAGCCTGGGCTGGTCCTGAATTTACTATTATGATGTAGCCCAGGCTGACCTTGAACTCATAGCAATCCTGCCTCAGGCTCCTCTAAAAGGCTTTTAAAGACAGAAATACAAAGGTTGGTGGTACAGCTTAATAGTACAGAACTTACCTGACATGCTCAAGGACCCAGGTTCTATCTTCTGCACCAGAAAAAATAAATAAATAAAAGAGAGAGAGAGAGAGAGAGAGAGAGAGAGAGAGAGAGAGAGAGAAAGAGAGATAGAGAGAGAGAGAGTGCAATATCAAAAGTACTAGGATAGCTTTTTAAACTTCTCATACTCACTAGGGGAAGATATAAAAATTCCTTTTTTCATGTCAGACAGGTAACATGCTTACATTGTAATTAAGTCTCAGGGAGGTACATCTTACACATGGCATGAACACCAAATCATCACTCTCATGAGCTGAAGGATCTCAAAATCTGATTTTGCTTTTTTTTTTTTTTTTTTTGAGACATGGTCTCATTCTGTAGCTCCTCAGGCTAATCTTGAACTCACTATGAAGCCCAGGTTGGCCTTGGGCTCATGGCAATCCTCCTGCCTCAGCCTTCTAAGTGCTGGGATTACAGGCATACACTACCACGCTCAGCTTTATGTGGTCCTGAGGAATCAAACTCAGGTTCTTATACTTGCAAGGATTAGGGCTTGATGGAAGATACTCTGCTAAAAGCTACTGCTCATACTCCCTCTCTATCCAATATCAGCTAACCCTCCCTATTATTCAGGTTTTCCTCACAGATCTTCATGGTTTTGTTCATTTTTGTATCTGTTTTGTTTTGAGAAAGAGTATCACTCTGTAGTCCACGGTGGTCCCGAATTCATTATGTAGACCAGGCCAGCCATGAAATCACCTAAATATCTTTCTAGATCAATTAATGAAACCCTAATATTCTCCAAAGCAGCAGGCAAGGATATATACTGGCCCACTAGCTCCCCCTCCTCCTCTACTACTAGAATATCCTACAGCTACCAAAACCAACCTCATCCAGTTTCTTTAGCCTGACTCTGGTCCTTTTCTTCCTTTTCCTAACTTCTGAGTTTATTGACTGAATGCACGTTAACTCTTACGCAGGCCAGGACCAACACGATGCTCCTCTTCCCACCTGGCCCAGGATCACCCACACGCAGCAGGGCCCAAAGAACTCAGTGTCATGCGAACTCTTTCCCTCCTGTCCTCAGCACCAGAAGGGGGGCTCTTGTTCTGCCTCCCCAACTCGTGACCACTCCCACACCCAAATGGGGAGACCGAACTTGTGGGAAACTTCTCCTGGAAAACCAGGAGTCCTTACCTCACAATAAACGATGTCCGCTCCATAATCCAGGGCTAGTAGCCGCATTGGAAGAGTCCCGACCCGAACCATAGGGGCTAAGATGAGTTTGTTGTGATAGCACAGGGAGAGGTTATTCACAATCATTCCTTCTCGGCTACACCTGAAGAAATGAAAAACATGGCTCAGACATTCAGGAGAGGAAGTCCCTTTTGTCATCCACAGCAGTTTTCCTTCTTCCTTCCAGTCAATGTTCATTGCTTTCCTTTTCTCTGATCATAAAAAGTATTCATGTTTTGTCATTCATCTAACCACTATTTTTAAATTTCATATTTTTAGACAGGTCTCACTCTGTAGTCCAGACTGGTCCTGAACTCATGATATAGCCCAGGCTGTCCTCAAACTCACAGCAATTCTTCTGACTCAGCCTCCCCAGTGCTGGGATTACAGGCATGTGCCACCATGCCCAGTTGACACGATGTGCTGAGGAATCGAACCCAGGGCCTTGCACTTGCCAGGCAGGTGCTTTATCCCAGCCCCTACCACTATTACTTAACGGCCTAGTCTGTGCCAGCCACTAGGGATACATTAGAGAATGAAACAGATAAGAAACAAAATCCTGCTCGGCAGAGCTTTCAGTCCAGTGGGGAACATAGGCAAAAGGCAACAAGCATTAAAAAAAAAAAAAAAAATGATAAGCTATCCAGCACATTGGGAAACTAGTAGGGCTTTGGAATTAAAAAATGGGACAGCACTAGGGATATAGCTAAATGGTAAAGCACATGCCTAGAGTGTGTAAGGCCCTGGGTTTGGTCCTCAGCACTATAAAAATAAATAAAAATAAAAGAGGAGCAGGAATGGGATGCAATAATCTCACTTTTAGTTTTTTTCTTGTTTATTTTGTTTTGTTTTTGTTTTTTGATACAGGGCCTCACTCTGCAGCCAAGGCTGGTCCTGAATTCATTACAGAGCCCAGGCTGGCCTTGAACTCTCGGCAATCCTCCTGCCTCAGCCTCCCGAGTGCTGGGATTACAGGGGTGTGCCACCAAATCCAGTTTTATGTGGTGCTGCGGAAAGAACTTTCCGCCTTGGACTTGCAAAGTAAGCACGTTAATCACTGTGCCATTCCTCTAGCCCTCACCTAAACCTTCTAAGTAGCTGCAACTACAGATATATGGGTATATGCCATTTTTCCTATTTACATTATAATTTTAAATAGAGAAGTCATGGCAGGTTCAATGAGAAGACATTATTATTATTATTATTATTATTATTAATTTTGGTGCTAGGTATTGAACATGGGGCTTTTGCAGAGGCTAAACACATCCCAGCCTCAGAAGACAATATTTGAGCAAAGAATTCAGTTAACCAAGTTAATGTTTGTGGAAAAATATAGAAGCCAGGCACAGTGGCGCAGGCCTATAATTCCAGCACTTTGGAAGTCTGAGGCAGGAGGATTGCAAGTTCAAGTCCAACCTGGCAAATTTAATGACTAGCAACTTGGTGAGGCTTTGTCTCAAAATAAAAAATAGACTGGGGAGGTAGCTTAGTATAAGGACCCTGGGTTCAATCTCCAGTTGAGTAAAAAATAAACAACAACAAAAACAAAGTACATAGCAGAGGCAACAGCCAGTACAATGGCCATAAGCCAGAAGCAGGCCAGTATGGCGGAGCCATACAGAGGAGAACAGAAATCGGACACACAATTTAATAGTAGTAACTTAACAGTGGTAAGAAGAGAGTGATCAGGTTACACGAGGCCTTGTCCGGCACACAACGCCTTAGAGGGCACTTCAGGGTCTTTGTTGGTTTTACATGAGTCAGTAAAGGGTTAAGTAGAGAAGAATCAAGAGATGCCTCACATGTTCACATAGGAGGTGACTGCTGTGTTTCCCATAGACCACGGGAAACAAAGGCAGACGCACGGACAGCAGGAAGAAGGCAAGTCAGTAACCAGTGCAAGAGGTGATGGGGTCAGGCCAGGGAGCTGTAGGAAAGGTCGTGAAGAAGTGATCATACTTTTGACATGGGCTGGAGATATAACTCACAAAGGCCCTAGGTTCAATCTACAGTATAAATGAAAAAAAAAAAAAATCTGAAGTGAGAGCCAACAGGAACAAAAAGAAAATCAAAATACCATGCCCAAGACATAACTACTGCTGATGGTCTCCTCTAAAGAGTGCCAAAGCTAGCCAGCTACACTCTGCTCTTGCCTGACAGCGTCCCCATGTGCTTTTCACGCCTCGGCCCACTCAAGCCCCACTTTTATTTCTGACCAAATACATCAACGCAGTCAGAATGGCTATCATCAAGAACACAGAACCCCCCCCCCCCAAAATGCTAGCTTAGTGTGCAGGGGAGTTGGGGTGGCAGAGTTGGGATGGGGGGAGAAGGGACAGAGAGAGAGAGAGAGAGAGAGAGAGAGAGAGGAAGGAAGAAAGGAAGGAAGGAAGGAAGGAAGGAAAGAAGGATTTTAAAGGTTGGGAATGTACCTCAGTGTGAGGACCCTGTATTCAATCTCTAGGAGGAAAAAAAATCAAGTAACTAATTTCTGGAATTCAGGAGGCTGAGGCAGGAGGATCAAAAGTTTAAGGCCAGTCTGGGTTACATAGCAAATTCAAGAACCAGATGAGCTACACAGCAAGACTTCTATATAAACAAACAAAAACAAAGGAAAGAGAAGAAAATCCAAGCCCAATGACACTGGCCTATATCCCAGGACTCTAGGAGGTTGAGGTAGGAGGACTCAGGTTTGAGCCCAGCTTGGACTATTTAATGACTTAGCAAGACTCTGTCAAAAAGGAAGAGGGCAACCCAGTTGGGAACCTCTCCTAGGTACTGGGAGTTTTTATCCCTCTGTCCTTTGTTTCCAAATAAAGGCCTGTTACTTTACAAAAAAAGAAAGAAAGAAAAGAAAGAAAGAAAAAGAAAAAAGAGGGCCTAAAGATATAGCTCCCACACTCCCACATTAAATATCCTTGTCCTTCAAGGTCCCTTTAGTGAAGATCCATCACGTCAGATAATCAGCTTCAGGCCCATGATCACATACCTCACAACACCTTGTACTTTCCTACAGCTCTCATGCAATCCATATGTTCGTACTGGTTGGTATGGTTTCTTGTTTGACCCTAGCTCCTTCTCTAGACCACCAAGACAGCTCCACCTACGCGGGAGCAGAGATGCCTAGCTCCCTGCCAGGTTCTTAGTACTGTGTCCAGGTCCTGGCCTGGAGCAGCTGCTTTGTCACATGTGACTAAATGCTCACCTCTGTGAACATCTTCTTGTAGGGTAGTTAATCTGGTACTCCATCTGACACACAAGTCAGAGGCCCCTGACGCCCTGCTCCTAATGAGCTCAGGAAAGCTAGGCAGGCCCTACCCAATTCCCAGTTCCTGTCACAACCACTCACCAAGCCATAAAGCCACACTCAAATCACCATTTTAGTAACTTGTTCTCAGATCATCTCTTGGGCCATTTCTTTTAAGGTCCCATCTCTTTATTTACAGCTTGAATTTGATTTTTCCCAATTTCTTTCACAGACAATAACCTTCGTTTTAGTTGGGTGTGCACAATATCCCCCAATATCCCAATATCTTTCAGAATGAACCCAACACCATTTAGGGAAAGCAATGAATAGCAAACACTTTCCCACAGACTAAGGCCTAGGTTAGAAAGCAACTTCATAATCCAAGTGCAGCAGCACGTGACTCTGATTCCAGCTAGCTGGGAGGCAATTCAGAGTTAAAATGAAAGTCAGCTAGTATTGAGTATCAACAGAATTACCCATTTTCCACTCAACACATGTATAAATGAAAAAAGATTTAAATGATCTATCATATTTAAAAGGGAAAGAAGTGACAGAGCGTATCATGGCTAACATTCAGAGCTTTACAATCAGATGGACTTGCACTTGAATCCCAGCCATTTCTGGAAGCCTTCCCCACTGCCTGTAGAATTAAGTTTTCTTTCTTTTTTTTTTTTTAAAATTTGAGACAAGATCTCACGATATCTCCCAGGCTGGCTCAAGTAACTTTCCTGCTTCAGCTTCCCAAATAGCTGGGACTACAATTGTGTGCCACAGCACCAGGCTCACAGTGCTCCATCACAGCAAACAAGGTCCCCTCATCTTTTGCCCCACCTTCTTTGCCTCGTCTTCCACCACTTGGCCGTTTCTTCTCAACCGCCTTGGGCTAAGCTTCAGCTATTCTAAAGTTATTTCTACTTCTCCTCTTGGCCTGCTTTCAGAGTGGAGTCTCTGAACAAGCTGCCCCACCTAAGAGTCACACTCCTGATCTTTCACTCGGTGATTCCCACTAGACTTTCAGAACTCAGCACAGATTTTGGAGAATAATGAGATCATTTTTACATAATAGAGTGCAGGAATAGCTTTTGACTCAAGGGGTGGCATAGCCATGGCTGTGCTGTAGTGAGATCACTGAAGAAACAGATGATGGGCTAGAGCAAGGCAGCCAAAGTAGGGAGCTGGGTCAGAGATAGGAGGCTCAGGGGAGAGCTCAATGGTAGTGTAGGGGCTTAGCACGAGCAAGGAGCTCAGTTGAATCCCCACCACCACTACCGAGAGAAAGGGAGGGAGAGACACAGACAGACAGACAGACAGACAGCACAGGCCTGAATATATAATAACAAGGACTAAAGAAAGAATGGCCAGCAACCAACCAACAATCCCAGAAAGAGTAGGAGAATGGTTAAACAGTAAAGGAATACTAAAAGCACTTTTTAATTTTGTAGTGCCTTGCAATTCCCAAAATGCTTCAGTTAGAACTCTGATTCTCAAGCTAGGCTACACATTAAACTCAAGTAGAGAAGTCTTGAAAAATGCCCATTTCCGGGTTAGGGAGGTTGCTCAGTGACAGTGCACTTGCCTAGTACATTTAAGGCCCTATGTGGGATTCATTCCCAGGCCTTACCCTAAATCAACTAGTTACAGTGTAAATTCCACAAGGACAGATTTTGTCTGTTTTGCTACTATTTGAACAGTGCCTAACAAGGCACAGCCCTCAAAAAAATATTTATGGAATGAATGAATAAATACCATTATTACCTGAAACCCAAAGAACATATGGATGAAGTTCCTGCTCAGCCCCAGAACATTAAGTTTTTGAAAAAAAAAACATAAAAGCATAAAATCACAAAAATCTCAGAGGACCACTTTGTTGTTGTTGTTTTGAGACAGGGTCTTGTTTTATAGGCCAGGATAGATTCAAGCTCACAGTCCAACTGCCTCAGCCTCTGGACTTCTGTGATTACAGGCAGCACCATTACACCAGACTTAGGGTAACCTTTTATACCTAATCTCCCTATCACATCAACTATCTCTATTAGCAACGACTGGTGGTTAGTCAGCCTCTGCGGAACTCTTCAATGACAGAAGACACTCTCAAGAAAGATCTAGGCAATTCTAATCGCTTTAGTGACTCTTTATGCCAATTTCAGAATCTGCCTCACCATAATTCATAGAGTCCAGCTCTGCTTTATAGAATAATACACTCCACAGCCCATCTCATCTCTTTTCTATTTGGCACATTCCCCAAATATACACAAGGGTAGTTTGTTCTCCCTAAACACTTTTTTTTTTTTTTTTTTTTGAGACAGGATCTCACTCTGTAGTCCAGGCTGGTCCTGAACACACTATGGAGCCCAGGCTCAGGGCAATCTGCTTGCCTCAGCCTCCCAAGTGCCGGGATTACAGGCGTGTGCCACCACACCCGGTTTATGTAGTGCTGGGGAATCGAACTCAGCTACTTAGCATTTGACGTAGTGCTTGCTAAGCAAGCACTTTAACTGCTGAGCCGTTCCTCCAGCCCCTCTCCCTAAACATTTTTAACATTTCTTTTTAGGGCCAGTGCAAGAGTTTGGCAAATGTGCCCGTGTAAAGAGACAGTGTGTGTAGGAAACTCAGTCTCTCTTCTACTTTCATCCTCTATCAAGATGTCTCAACGGGCTGAAGGAATGGCACAGTGGCTAAAGTGCTTGCCTAGCAAGTGCTAAGTACCCTAGTTTGATTCCCCAGCACCACATAAGCTCGGCGTGGTGGCGCATGCCTGTAATCCCAGCACTGGGGAGGCTGAGACGGGAGGATTGCTGTGAGTCCAAGGCCAGCCTGGGCTCCGAAGTGAGTTCAGGACCAGCTTGGATCACAGACTGAGACCCTGTCTCAAAAAAAAAAAAAAAAAAGATATCTCAACAATGCACAACTGACATTTGAGACCAGGTGACTTTTGTTGTGGGGGGCTGTCCTGCACATCATATGATAGTGGGTAGCACCCCTAGCCTCCACCAACTAGATGCCAACAGTACTTCCACAGAGCAGACAGCTACAGTGTCTCCATCCATTGTCCAATGTGGAAGGGAGAGGCAAAATCACTTTACTTTTTTTGAGACAGGGTCTTGCTTCTGTAGTCCAAGCTAGTCCTGAATTCATTAGGTAGCCCAGGATGGCAATCCTCCTGACTCAGCCTTTCTAGTACTGGATTACAGGTGTGTACCACCACACCCAGTTTATGTGGTGCTGAAGAATAGAACTCAAGGCCTTGAGCTTGCTAAGCAAATGGTTTAACTGCTGAACTATCCCTCCAAGCCCACACTTGCTTTAAAACCACTACTCTATTCAGTGATTCTGTTTACACACCACTATTCAAAATCCTCTCCTTTGTTGGTTTAACTGGTAACTCTCCCAGAAAAGCCTACTGTATATGGCAATAGCATTTGAAACTGTAAAAGTTCTTTTTACCTTTTTAATGGTACAGTTATCTGTATGAATCTGTAAGGGATTGGCTCCAAAAAACCCAGAAACCAAAATCAGAGGCTGCTCAAGACCTTCAATACAAAATGGCAAACTATTTGCATATAATCCCCATACATCCTTTTACATACTTTGAGCCATCTCCAGATGACTTAAAACATTTAGTACATTGTAAAAGCTATATAAATACTTTTTATACTATATAGCTAGGAGATATAGGGCAAGAAAAAAAATCTGTACATGTTTAGTACTTCCTAGGAATTTATTTTCAATGTGGTGCTGGAGTTCAAACCCAGGGCCTTGCATGTGGTAGGCAAGCACTTACTCTTAGATTTAAACACTTCTTTGGGTATTTTTAGTCCACGGTTAACTGAATCTACAGATGCCCAATTTATGGGGAGGGAAGGTCAACTGCACTTAATGAAAATAAAGCATTTTCTCCAGATGTTAAGAACCTCCCATAGCTCAGGGCATAGCTCAGCGGTTACAGGCTTGCCTGGCAAGCCCAAGGCCCTGGGTTCAATTCCCTGTACCACATAAGCTGCATATGGTGATGCACACCTGTGAGTCTGAAGCAGGAGAATTGCCATAAATTCAAGGCCAGCTACAAAGTGAGTTCAGGACCAGGCTGTACTAAAAAAAAAATAATAATAATAAAAATAAAAAAAAGAACTTCTCATGTAATCAGTCCCAAAACATTTTCTTTACCTCTGACCACTTCAGATTTCAGAAAAGATCTGGCATCCACGTTTGAGAACTGTTCAGAAAGTGTGAACAGTGAAGCTCTGTTTTTACAACTTGAACAATTCATGTCAAACATTCTGTTTGACTAAGACTACGTGAGATAAGTCACATCCTTGATCGTTTTGTAGGTAGCAGAACCTTTACTACTGCATTCAAGCAACTAATTAAGGTACCTGAGAAACTATGGGAGCTGAGCAGGTTCCAGGATGAGAAGTTGGAAATGGTGACAAGGAAGCAGAGGGTGAAACCTGACAGAAAAATAAAAACATGTATGAAGAAGAGATGCCTGAAGACCTTACCTCCCAGGTCAGAAAGGCAATAGTCTGAAAGCCGCCAGCTTGCACTCAGGCTCTCAGCCGGAGTGGGAGTGGGGCTGTTACTGAGCCCAAATGTACAAGTGCGGACCAGTCGCAGCCTCCAGATGTACGAGTCACAGATACAAGCATTAGCAATCTTTGGCGGGCTCTGCATCTGAGTAAACACTACTGCATTCCACACTCTAGGAGTTTAAAGGGGGAGACTGGCACTAAACAACTATTGCAGAAGAAATGAAGACGACAACGGACAGTCACAGAGACTGGGCACCCAATCGACAGAAGCCACCAGCACACCCAGTCCACAGGGCCAGGGCCCACCGTCACCCTGGACTGCCAGATCCCGCTCCTGCCACCATCCAACCCCCTTTCCGCAACTGGCCTGAATCTGCACGTCGCAACCCCCTGGTTAAATCTACGGACCTCGCAGCTACTGAATTGTACGGATCCTCCCTCCTTCCTGATGTTCTCCAGCTCCAAACGCTTCAATGAGCCGAGCCAGCCACCGTACACGAGGCCGCGGCGCGTACGTGACGTCACTGATGCGCGCCTCTCCCTCACCAAGAGAAACATGGCTCTCGCTCGGCCAACGCGATTCCTGTCCCTTGCTTCTCGGCTACTCCAGGCACCAAGGCGAGACCTGGCGGTCTGCGATCCCCACGAACCCCTGCCAGTGGTGCGCATTCCGCAGGCTCTACAGCGGCGGCGGGAACAGAAACAGAGCCAGCGTCGGAGTGCCCCGCCGCCGGTTCTCGTAAGACCTGGCCCGTTGCTGGTCTCCGCGCGGAGGCCAGAGTTGAACCAACCCGCGCGCCTCCCACTGGGCCGTTGGGAGCGCGCGCCGCTCGCCTCGCGAGGCTGGAGGCATCGGCGCTCTCGTCATGATCAGTTTTCTATTGAGCGCGTGCAACACGAGCCGCCCGCGTTGCGTAATCTCTCATCTGGGAGCAGCTTCGCGGACCTGGGTCTGGAGCCCCGCGTGCTGCAAGCGCTACAGCAGGCTACCCCTGAAGTTGTTCGGCCCACAACTGTGCAGTCGAGCGCCATCCCCCCAATACTTCGCGGTCGTCACGTCCTTTGCGCCGCCGAAACAGGCAGTGGCAAAACTCTCACCTACCTCCTACCCTTGCTTCAGCGACTCATGGGCCGGCCAGGCCTGGACTCCTTCCGTATGCCTGCCCCCCGGGGCCTTGTCCTTGTCCCTTCGCGAGAATTAGCCGGACAGGTACAAGCTGTGTGTCAGCCACTGGGCAGCTCCTTAGGCTTCCAGGTGCGTGAGCTAGGGGGAGGTCATGGCATGCGAAGTATCAAGCTGCAACTGTCCAAGCAGCCTTCAGCGGATGTGCTAGTGGCCACCCCAGGGTCTTTGTGGAAGGCCCTGAAAGGTCAACTAATCAGCCTGGAGCAGCTTTCTTTCATGGTGTTGGATGAGGCAGACACACTGCTGGATGAAAGCTTCTTCGAACTGGTGGACTACATCTTGGGGAGAAGCCATATAGCAGACAGCCCTGCTGACTTAGAAGACCCTTTCAATCCCAAAGCTCAGTTAGTGCTGGTGGGAGCCACCTTTCCTGAAGGTGTAGGTCTGTTGCTGAACAAAGTCACCAATCCAGATTCTGTAACCACCATCACAAGCACGAAGCTCCACTGCATTATGCCTCATGTCAGACAAACGTTTATGAGGCTGAAGGGAACAGAGAAGGTGACAGAATTGGTTGAGACTCTAAAGCAGCATGGCAAAGCATTTAAGACTGGGCCCTCTGGAACTGTCCTAGTGTTTTGTAACAGCTCCAGCACCGTGAACTGGCTAGGATATATTCTAGATGACCACAAGATCCAACACCTAAGGCTACAGGGGCAAATGCCAGCGTCAATGAGGGCAGGTATCTTCCAGAGCTTCCAGAAGGGCTCCCGAGACATCCTTCTCTGCACAGACATAGCCTCTCGGGGGCTGGACAGCACCCATGTGCAGCTGGTTATCAATTATGATTTCCCCCTCACCCTTCAAGATTACATTCACAGAGCAGGGAGGGTGGGCCGTGTGGGGAGTGAGGTGCCAGGCACCATTATCAGCTTTGTGACCCATCCCTGGGATGTAAGCCTGGTTCAGAAGATTGAGCTTGCAGCCCGCCGAAGAAGAAGCCTTCCAGGACTAGTGTCCTCAGTGGGAGAGGCTTTGTCTCAGCAAGCATGACATTGGCTGGCTTTAGAGTGATGCTAAAGTAGGGTTTTTTCTGTTTCCTGGGTGGATGAGCACTCTTGTAATTTGTAGTTTTGTAAGGAGGCAGTGAGTTGCCCTGTCCTGTTCCTGTGGGCCTGGTGGGTTGCTTAAAAGAGTAGGCTGCGAGCCATGGTGGAAAGGAATCTTTCATATAGCACATGAAAATTAAAGAGGATTTTGGATTTTGACTTTGTATCGTGTTATGATTTCCAACAAGTAATCACTTCATGGGCTACCTTCACAGCCAGTACAGTTAGGATACAGTTCAGTGGATTCAAAAGATTCACACTCCGGGGAGCTGGAGGAATGGCTCAGTGGTTAAAGCACTTGAAGTACCCTAGTTTGATTCCCCAGCACCACATAAGCTGGGTGTGGTGGTGCACACCTGTAATCCCAGCACTGGGGAGATTGAGACAGGAGGATTGCCTTGAGTCCAAGGCCAGCCTGGGCTCCGAAGTGAGTTCAGGACCAGCCTGGACTACACAGTGAGACCCTGTCTCAAAAGAAAAACGATTCACACTCCTAACCATATATGTAGGCCAAAAAATCTCTTGGTTGATTTTATTTTGTTTTATGTATTTGGGTGCTAGGACAGAACCTAGCATCTCAAGCATGTTAAGCAAACATCTAGACTCTGTTCATTCTCTGAATTTTGGATTCTTTTGCCCTCCTGTGGCCACTGGAGCTGTGCCTACCCACACATGTGCTCCACGGGGACTGGCTACTTGTGGAAGATGAAGACAGACCAGTAGGTAGGCCCTGGCAGGGCTCCTGTGCCATCTCCGTGCTCCAACAGAGCTTGAAGCCAACCCATCAAATCATGGGTTCCATACTGACCACACTGGGTAGTGATGACATCACACATGTCCTCATTTCCATGGCACAGAAACTACTCAAATGTGGAAGTACAACCCCACCAGTTCTTTAGTAGACATGAATCTGTTTGCTGGGAGATTGACTAGATCTGTATGCTCCTGGGAGGGCATGCAACAGGTAAATCAGGGCCACACATCTGTAAAAGAGGGCTTTGTGTACACAGTTTCTTGAGCCATCACATGTTTTTGTGATTGCCCACCAAACCTCCAGATTTCTCTAGTCACAAGCCATGAGACCACTCAGGAACCCACAGTGTTTCTGCTGTCTGCTGAGGGAAAGTAATGTTATCTCTGGGAAAGTGCTTAGAAGGGGCCTGATCTTTATCAATTAAACCTCTTCCTTTGGTAGGTAGACATGGGGTGACATTGTCTATATAAAATGTTAAGATGTTTCCTTTGGAGCTGGGAGAATGTCTATGTCTCACTCAGGATAGTGAAGCGGGAGGATCATTTGAGACCACCCTGTGCAATGTACTGATAACCTATTTTTAAAATTTTCCTTTAGGCCCTTGATTAGACTCAGCAAAAGTGAAGTGAGCATTGAAGAAAAGCTATGGAAGACCTCTCAGGACATTTAGTCTCAGGCACCTTTACCATGTTGTCATGGAGATAAACATGTACTATCTCAGACATCTCAGTTTGAGCTGTGAGTCCTGGGGAAAGGGTGATGTCATACAATTGGGACAGGAAAGCCTGGTAAGAAAAAGGGCTACTACTGGGGCTGGAGGAATGGCTCAAAGTGCTAAGTTCAATTGCCCAGCACCACATAGGCCAGGCATGATGGTACATGCCTGTAATCCCAGCAATTGGGAGGCTGAGGCAGGAGGATTGCTGTTGTGAGTCCATGGGGACAGCCTGGGCTCCGTAGTGAGTTCAGGACCAGCCTAGACTACAGAGTGAAATGCTGTCTCAAAAAAACAAAACAAAACAAAAAACAAAAAAACAAAAAGGGGGGGGGGGGCTGGGGGCTCCTGCGACTGGTGCTAAGGAAATTGCAACCCAGGTGTCTTAGTTACTTATATGTTGCAAGGACAAAATAACCGCCATCCACAACTTAAGGGAGGAAAGATCTATTTAGCTAACAATGTTAGAAGGTCTCACAGTTTCTTCCTTTAATTATTTCAGGCTGCCACTTTGGCCCTCTAAGCCCAGGGTAGAAGTCCCTCCCTCACTTCCTGGTCCAAAAGTCAACACCTGAAAGCTCTGCCCTGAGTTCCCTCCCCCCATCTCAACAAGTTGACACAATCCCTCCAAATCAAGCCCCAAACATTTGCCTTTTGCACCCAGGCCTCACCCTCCAACAGTACATTCCATAGTGATGCCTCTGCATCCAAACACATGAGGCTTTGGGGGGACATTCCTGACCCAAACCATAGCACTAGGAAATTGTGTTAGAGCAAGAGGGCTCTCTTTAAAGGGAAAGGGGCCCTATTGCTATGGTTTAGTGGTTCTACTCTGGTCCCAGAAGAGCCAAGTGCCTTTACAATGTTATCCCTTCCTCGGGGACCGAGAGAAGTGACAGGCCAAAGCTGTGTTTGGAATGCCAGGTACATAAAAGGGCATCAATCTGGACAAAACAAGAAAGGTCCTTGCAGCACAGTGCATAAAGCAGAAGTGACTGATAAACTTTTTCTTTCTAGGAGCAATTTTCCCGAAGCTAACTCTATACCTATCTACTGCCATGACCTCTATCAAGGATGTGAGAAACCCAGGTAGGTAGGCATGGGGCGACATTGCCTAGTAGGCAGCTACCAGAACAATGGAGATTATCCCATTGCCACCCCAGCAAAAGCCAGAGTATAGAAGCCAGGCAGGTCTATGAAGATGTTTCCCTTGCCATCCTAGCAGTGGCCAAAGCAGAGAAACCAGCACCCAGGCAAGCTGCCAAAACATCTTAAGCCATGGGAGTCTGACAAGACCTAGGTTTGCTCTGGTTCCAGAATTCACCACTTGAACCATGGTGATAAAAACACACAGAAACCTTCTGGCTGATCCTCTTTTTTGAGAGGATGAACATTGGATAGCCTAAGAAAGCTAATGCTTGTTCTGTGGTGGCTACCCTGAATCACTGCCAGCAACCACCTACACAAACCAGGAGGGTCTAAGCTCCCTCAAGTTGAAAGAAGTTAGCAAGGACTATGCCAAGAGCCTCTTGCCTATGGTCTCAGGAGGCAGAACAAAGAGCTCCAAGGAAACCTGCTATTTGGAGCAGGACTGGCATGTCCAGTAACACCCCACTGAGGCTTAATTGCTCCCTTTTCCCAGCTTTTTATGGCCCTAGAGGAACTCCTCTTGCACAATAAAATAATTTTGTGTAAGAGGTTTTGACTAGAAATCTAGTTTATTCAGTGCCAATCCTTAAACTTGATTCTCTTGAAGTACATTTTTTTTGAGACAGGGTCTCACTCTGTAGCCCAGGCTGGTCCTGAAGTCACTATGGAGCCCAGGCTGGCCTTGGACTCATGGCAATCCTCCTGTCTCAGCCTACCAAGTGCTGGGATTACAGGCGTGCACCACCATGTCCAGTTTATGTGGTGCTGGGGAACTGAACTCAGGTACTTAGCGCTTGCTAGGCAAGCACTTTAACTGCTGAGCCATTCCTCCAGCCTCTTGAAGTACATTCCTAAGTGAAGGATCCAGCCGCCTAAGGCCTTCTCCCTTCCACAGGGATCTTTAGATACATCTCCTAACAGTGTGATGCCTAGGGTGATGCATAGGCAATTTGTGACAAGACTCAGGCCAATTCTTTAAGAAATGAAGAGTCTGGGACTGGGGTATAGTTCAGTATTAGTTCATGTGCTTAGCATGTTTGAGGCCATGGATTCAATGCCCAGCACTACAAAAGTAAGAGTAAAAGGAGAGATTGTTGGGTGCTTCCATATGTGTATGTGCTAGGAAAAAGAGAACAGGACCAAGAAGATGCTGGGCTGTCACCTTACTGTCCATTCATATTGTATGTGTGAAGCACCTGTTACGTAAAGGCCTCTGCTAGTTACTGGCAAGATACTGGAGGATAATGTATTTGAACCCTTTCTTCAGCGTACCCACAACTAAAAGATGAAATTATAAATTTCATGTTGGGGGTTGTAGCTTAATGGTAGAGTGCCTGCCTAGTGTATGCAAGGTCCTGGGTTCAATTCCCAGCCACCACACAGACACACACACACACACACACACACACACTCAAGTTGTTATAATCAGCAAAGACAAATTAAAACATGAGGATAGACTGATGAGAGATACCATTTTACACCCAAAAAAGTTAGGGAAGCCTTCTTTGAAGAAGAGATATTTTATCAGAGATTGGAGTGAGGGAGTCCTGGGAGGAAAACAGGACAGTCCTACTGTCACTTTGTCATGACTGTGCTTGTTTTGAATTTCATGTAAAAACTGTTCTGTCATTTCCACACTGTAAAGTCACTTAAGACTCTCATTTTGCTTTGGATCTTCTTGAACACTCTTCCTAAGATTTGTTGCCTTCTGCTCTGGAACTTCTGAGCTCAAGTGATCTTTCCATTTTCACGTGATCTTTCCATTTTCACCTCCTAGATGATAGCTGCACTTTACTGCACCCAGCTCTGAAAGAAGCATCTTGTAGATCACACTGATAACATTTGGTTTTACAGACATTTACCCAGAGATAACATCCCTTTCTCTCAGCATCAAGCATGAACACTGTGCGTAGGTGCCAGACTATTGGCCCTACCTCTGACTTGGGAACTCAGAGGTAAAAAGAAATGTGTGGTCCCCATGAAGTGATGTGCATATTAAGATCTCATGTGTAGGTGTTTAGATCTGACTTACTTGCTATACTTCTCTCCCAAGGGACAGCAAAGTTATCACGAATGTTAAGTCTGGTCAGATGTTTTCTCAGGAAACCAAAACTCAGTAGTATCTGCTACAGAACTGGTAGGGTTAGCATGATTGTGTTGTTTTTCTTCCATGGAAACCAAGAGATTTATGATGTCATCACTTTCAGGTGAGCTCACTATCTATGTTGCTTAATAGCAAGTTTCAAGCCTTCAGTGTTTAGTGGAGGGAAGCAAAGGAACACTGCACAGGGCCTGTTCTCTCACCTTTTTACTAATAAGGGAACACTTGCATGGGGGCACAGCCCCAGGGACTACAGGAGAGCAACAGAATCCCAAATCCGTATTTTGAGATGAGAGCTTCACAGTCTACCCTTAATGTTAATCTTAACTTTCTGGACAATCTCAGAATTTGGGATTCTCTTGCCCACGTGTAATCAGTGGGGCTATTCCCACCTACAGGAATGCTCCACAGGGAATGGTTACTTGATGAAGATGTGGGCAGAAGGGCTAGATATGTGACCTTGGTCAGTTTCTCTGCCTTTTC
Organism: Ctenodactylus gundi; assembly: GCA_004027205.1. Lineage (NCBI taxonomy): Eukaryota > Metazoa > Chordata > Mammalia > Rodentia > Ctenodactylidae > Ctenodactylus > Ctenodactylus gundi. The sequence goes on along the minus strand of PVKB01005070.1, from coordinate 64,590 downwards.
CCTGCTGTCCTCCACCAAACACTGAGAGTCTGCCCAACAAGTCCTGCATCCCAAAGGTGACCCATTGGGTAGGGATGGATGCACAGGATCATCATCTCCATGGCAGGGAATGTACCCAAACCTGGACTAACTTCACTTCCAGTTATCTACTAGACACGAGTCTGTCTGGTGGCCTGAAAGAAAATACCTGACTGGATCTTCTATTTTTATTCTAATTTGTCATCTGTCCCCTGGAAGGGCAATGTAGCAGGTAAGCCTGGGCCAGCCATTTTTAAAGGTGACCTTAGTGTGCACACAACCTCTTGGGCTATTTTATGTAATTTGTGTCCTCACCCACAACACCTCCAAACATCCCTACTCTTGAGTGGGAACAACAGTGTGTTAGCCACTCAGGGATCCATGCTGTTCCTGCTCACTGCTGACCATTAGTGATGTATCATCTTTGGACATATGCTTCTTTCTGTGTTGGGTACCTCAGTTACTCAGAAGGCTAACATGGGAGGATCACTTGGCCCAGGAGTTTGCGAATGCCCTGTACAATATAGTGGGACTCCCACCCCCATCTCAAAAAAATGTACAAAAGAAAACATGATACTTCCATCAGCTTCAGATCTTTGCTTGATTAAACACTTCAGAAAAGCCAAGTGTGTTTTTGTTGTTAAGTGAGTAGAACAGTTTGAGGAAGAGTTGTTGCAGGCCTCTCATGAATCTCACCATGAAACTCAGGCACCTTTACCATGCTGTCATAGAGAAACAGTTATGAACCCCTTCAGACACATCTCAGTGTGAGATGGGAGACTGGGGGAAAGGTGGTGTCATACAAGTGGGACAACAGAAAATCCTAGGGAGAGAAAAAGTGCTACTGAGCTTGGAGTGAGAGGAAATAACATTCCAGGAAGTTAGAGGTGTGAGAGGGTTCCTTGTGCTCAAAATTAATATTGATACAGACAGGTTCCTGGTTATAATCATGTTGAGGTTCTACTATTGGGAAGAGACGTGTCTGGCTGCTGGTAGTTCAATAGACACCAAGCCCTTTTACAACAGAGATCCCTTCCTAAGGAACATACAGGAGTGACAGGCCTAGGCTGTTTTTAGTGGGTTCGGTCATCCGTGATGGGCTCTCTAAATGAGTGAGTGAATCATCCTGCTACTGATGGAGCTTATAGAGAAGGTCCTGGACTTCGTCCCTAGTAACACACACATACACACACACACACACACACACACACACACACACACACACACAAGCTGGGTGTAGAGGCACATGCCTCAAATCTCAGCACTCTGGAAGAGGGAGGAGAATCCCATGTTCCCACCTAGCTTAGGTAACATAGTGACTGGGTAGCCAGATAGGATATATTTTGGATGACTAATGAGGGGTGTGTGTGTGTGTTTGTGTGTGTGTGTGTAGAAAAGACAAACAGGACTAAAGATGCTGGACTGTGAATTAGTCTAACAACCCATCTGTCCATTCTGTCCATTTATTCAACAAGTACATACTGAGCTCCTGTTACATCAGCCATTGTGCTAGTTACTTGAGATGTATTAATGAGCAGACAATCGAAGCACCTCTCTTCAAAGCAGCTATGAACTAAAGAATGAGACAAAACAATTACAGGATCTAGGTTGGAGCTCTGCAGTAGAGTACCTAGCATATCCTTTGACCTGGATTCAATCCCCAAAACATTTTAAAATGTAGGTAATTGTAATAACAATAAAATAGGAGCACAGGGTGATGAAAAATGTCATTACACAAGAGAATCAGGGAGGCCTTTCATGAAGAGGGAATATCTCAGGATAGATGCCAAGGAGATTTGTGAAGAACAGGAGGGAAGTATATAATGAGTAAAGAAAGAGGATTCCAAAGGAAACACATGGGTAAAGACCATGAGGTAGACCCAGGTATAGTGGCACATTCCTGTAATCCAAGCAGTTGGAAAGCTTAGGCAGAAAGATCATGAGTTCAAACATAGCCTGGGCAACTTGACAACTGGGCATCTGGCTAGGATATATTCTGGATGACCAAAAATTCAACACTCAAGGCTGTGGGGAAAAGTGCCACCTTCTATGAGGGCGTGTACTTTCCAGTGCTTCTAGAAGGACTCCCAAGACATACTTCTCTTCACAGACATAGCCTTTAAGGGACTAGCTAGTATCTCAGTGGAACTGGTTTTCAATTAGGATTTACCCCTTATCATGCAAGATTATATAAGAGAAAAGGGTGTGTGTGTGTGTGTGTGTGTGTGTGTGTGTGTGTGTGTGTGTGTGTGTAGGTTACATGCCAGGCACTGCAATAAGCTTGCTACACACCACAGGGACAGAGTCTGCTCAGAAGATGGAGCTGGTAGCTTCTTAAAAGATCCACCCAGGATTAGCATCCTTAGTGAGACAGTCCTTGTCTCATCAAGACTATGGTTGACTTCAATTGGAATGTAAAACAAAAAACCTTTGTTGGTGTCCTGGAAGGATGAGCACCTTGTCTGTGTTAGTTTTTGGGCTGCTCTGTTCACTCCCTGAGCACCTGGTGAGCTGCTGTGGCTTTGAAATGTATACTGCTGGCAAGTACTCAGGTAAATTGGAACCTGACAGATCATATATCATACTAATGAAGTTTTTGAACATCTTTTGGAGCCACAATATTCTGGCATTTAAGAAATAAAAGGTCCTTTAATTTTTAGAGATATCTATCTATAAATGAAATTCATATCTGTGAGTCATTTTTTTATTTCTTTTTTGGGGGTATGAGAATTAAATCCAGGTTGTTGAACATGCTAGAAAACACTTACCTGTGAGCTACACCCTCAGCTTCTTTTTTTCTTTTTCATTTTTATTTTTTGAGATAAAGTTTTGCTCTGTAGTCTAGGCTGGTCCTCAACTCACTATGTTGCCCAGGCTGGCCTCAGACTCATGGAAATTCTCCTGCCTCAGCATCCTGAGTGGTGGGATTACAGGCATGCATTACTATGCTTGACTTATGTGGTGCTGGGGAATCAAAACCAGGGCCTTGAGTTTGCTAGGCAAGTGCTCTAACAACTATGCTATTCCTCTATCCCTGTTGTTGTTGTTGTTGTTGTTTCCTTTAATACTACTTAGAGCCTAAGGACAAAGCTCCACAGCAAAAAGTGTGCTACCATGAGAATAACAGTTCAATCTTAACACCAAAATCATAAGTTTAATGATGATAATAGTAAAATACTAATATGCACTAAGTTACATTAGTGTACAAATGAAACAAGAGGCATTCTCGTTGCCAGCTGTTTAAGCGGCCTGTTGCTACCTCTGAATTCAATAGATACCTCGCCAGGTTTTTTTCTTTTTGGAGCAGCAAGAAGATCTGCAAGGGCCTCACGCATGCAGAGCAATTGCTCCAAATGTTCAACCCCTGAACTACACACTCAACCCAGCCCTTTCTCCGCTTTTTATGTTGGAGGTTTTGTCTAATGAAAAGGCATAAAGAAGTGGGTGTGCTTGTGCAGTTGTAACCCCAACCTCACATTGCTGACTCAGAGGATCTTGGTTGAAGGTGATTCTGAGCGTCAAAGTGAGACCACATCTAAACAGAGAAGAAACAAAGGAGGAGGAGGAATAAGAGTCTAAGGACGTGAAGGAGAAGGAGAGGAGGAGATAGAGGGGAAATCTGCTCAGGTGAAGACAAGTTTTGGCGTCAGGTGCGAGCCCTGATGCTCAGCCACTCAGGATGAGCCAGCACATTGGAGCTATGAAGACTGGCCACAAGCCCAAAGCTGGCAGGGCTCTGTGATGCCGGTGTGGGAGGGTGAGATGAGTAAATATGATTGAGCCAAAAATTCGCAAGTCTGACCTTGAAGCTGACTGTGAAATCACATGTACTCTGTAGGTGTTTGCTTGAGGAAGACAGGATCCCAGAAACAGGGACCCTGTAGTCTATCCACCATGCTTTCTCAAGCTTCAACTTGAGCCAGCAAGTGTGACAGCAGAAACTTGTCCTGCTGCATCACTGCGCTCCTCAGCAAAGAGCTGGCAAGAGTGAGTGACCACCCTAGGATGTCCGGACAAGTTGAAGGAGATGAGGAAGAGGGGGCCCTTCGTGGGCCTTTCGTGGTCAGAGGCACAGAACCCAGAAGACGGGTAGTTTGAGGAGCCTCCATCTGGCTTGGCCCAGAGGGCGCTACTGTGCTCCACTCACTTTTCTCACCTAGAATGTGAGGATAGAAAAGGAAAAAAATATCACCAGCAAAAAAGAGCACTCCACCTTGTGGGCAGGACGAATTATTAAACTGGCAGCATATATCTGGCCACAGTGTCACTTTGGGTTCTGTCATACTCACCCATACCACAGGCCCTTGCTTCTTCTAGTACAGAGACAGCATCCTACCAAGCACCAAGTGGACTCCACTACAGGAGCTATATGCCAGACCGTGGTGCCAATTATCAGTGGCAGGACAGAGAGGCTCCAGCCTCACAAAATTCACCTTCCACTTCAGCAGTGGGAAACAACACGGACTGCACTGGAAGAAGAGAAAGGGGAGGGGCAGGAAGAACGGTTCGGGGGTTAAAGCGCTTGCCTAACAAGCAATACGTCAAGCACTAAGTACCTGAATTCAATTCTCCAGCACCACATAACCTGGGCGTGATGGCACACACCTGTAATAGCAGCACCTCAGAGGCTGAGACAGGAGGACTGTCATGAGCCCAAGCCCAGCCTGGGTTCCATAGTGAGTTGAGGATGAGCCTGGGCTACAGAGTGAGAGACCCTGTTGAGAAGGAGAAGGAGGAGGAGGAAGAGCAGGAAGAGGAAGAGGAAGGAGAGGTTTCACCAAAATTTCATGCAAAAGGAGTACACATGGCCATTTGGACATAGAAGATAATTCACCAGAGGTTTCAAAATAGCACAATTCTCCATGACCAGTCCCTTTCCAGGTAACTGAATATCTGAGGTTTGAGGATGGGGGAATTCTGACCAAAAAACCCTTTAGGATCTCACTAGAAGCAATACACAAATCCAAGCCTTCTCTGCTTTGCTCTCAGCTGCTGGGAGTCCTACCCCCAGGAGTTGGGGGCCAGTGCCTACAATTCCAGCCACCAAGGAGGCTAAAGCAGAGGATTACAACTCCAGCCCAGCAATCTTACCAACTGGAGCACTGACAGGCCTATGTTCTCTATAATGACACAATTATACACTGAAATCTGGAGATGCCAATGTCAGAATCAATTAGGGCAGGAATCTTGCACTGCTTCTAGAAGTGTCTTGAGACTTACTTCTTTCCACACAGATGTAGGCTTTTGGAGCTAGAAACCACTCAGGTGGAGCCAGTGGTTAGTTAAGGTTTTTCCCTCAGCCAGCAAAGTTACTTCCACAGAGCAAGAGGGGTGATATGTGGGGAGCAAGATGCCAGGCACTGCCCCCAGCTTGTCAGCCATCTTTGGGATTAAACTTAATTCAGAAGACTAAGCTGCCAACTCACTGAAGGAAAAAGCTTCCAGAACCAGCATTCTCATACGTGAGAGAGCCTTTGCCTCAGCAAACTTCACTTCCACAACCTTCAATGGGATTCCAAGGCAGAGGAGTCTCTTGATATTCCGGAAGAAAGAGCACTCTTGTCGATAGGGTCCTAGGGGTGACCTGCAACCTTCCTGAGGGCCTGGTCAGCTGTTCCTGGCTTGAACACAAAAGCTGCTGGCCAGAGTAGGGGGGAGTCTTTTGTATGACACAGGAAAACTAAACATGATTTTGGATATTCACTCGGTATTATGTCATGATTTCTACAGTAAATAATGTCTTTGTGGGTTCCCATCACAGTAATTACTGTTGAGGAAAATTTCATAGGATTTAAAGGATTCACTCAACAAATTACCACATGTAGACTAAAGGTTTTGTGTTTTGTATTTGTGTGTGTGTGCGTGTGTGTGTGCATACGCATGCATGTACGGGTTTTCATGTACACACTTGCACTAAATGAACTTAGCATGCTAGGTGTGTTAGATCAAAATCGGGCCACACAGACCTAATATTTGCCTTATTTTTTTTTAAGCCAGAGAACACAAAATGATCAGCTTGTCATTTTACTCGTCTTCTCAGACATGTGTTACTACCTGCTCACATTGGCCTGATTTTCTCACTTTCTAAGTTCATTTAGAGACTGGCGTTGCCTGGAAGTACCTTAAATAACTATCTGTGTCAGGATCTAAGACCATCAAATGTGATGAACCTGTCCTTGAGTTCATCTCAGCTTTAAATCTGGAGGATACCAAGAACAACATGAAGTGCTACTCTTAAGCTGAACTCCTGTCTGTACTACGTATGTGACCTTGGTGAGGCCACTTCTCCTCTCCATTTGGCTGAGACCTCAGATATAAAAACCTGAAGGACTATGAACATACTGTCTTGGTTTGGATCTGGAGTGTCCTCCAAAAGCCTCATGTTCCTATGGCTACTGTGTAGGGTTGGGAGGTGGGGCCTGGCTGGAAGGAGCAGATGCTTGGGGCTTGACCTGGAAGGGCCTGTGCTGGTTGCACTCTTCCTCTCAGTCGTCTCTGTTCTGTCATGCTGTGAGGACCTTTGTCTCCCAGAGCACCACCTTCAGCATGTGATTCCACTCTTTTCCACCCATGAGCAAACTGAGACCTTCTGAAACTGTAAGCTACAATAAATCTTTCCTCCCTAAGTTGTGGATGTCGGGTATTGAGTTACAGCAACAAGAAAGTAATGAAGACACATACCCTTGATAAAGAACAATATCAAGAGGGATCTCTTTCTGCTTTTGTTCTTCCTGAGGAGCATCTTTCCTCTACATGTGTCCAAATCACATTGATGCTTCAGGACAATTCCAAAGAGCCTTCCTTTGTTCCCCAATTTAACCAAATCTCTGTGTGTCCAACCACTGAATTCTTTGGGCCAAAGCCTTGCAACCTTTCTTTTAAGCTCATCTTGACTCTGAAGCCAATCTCTCAATTTAGGATGTGCTTACCCTACTGGGGTGAATGTGGCTATACCCACTCACATGTGTTCTTCCCAGGAAATGGCTGCTTGACCAGGTTAAGAGTAGAAAGGTCGTAGAAATAGCCCAAGCAGGTTTTCTCTGCCTTTGACTTGCTCTTCTCCACCAAACACTGAGGGCCTGAGCTTGCTCAAGTCCTGCATTCTGGAGGAGACATCTCTGGGTACTGATGACATCACAGAACTCCTTGTTTCCATGGCAGGAAATGTACATATCACAGAACTCCTCGTTTCCATGGCAGGAAATGTACATAAACCTGGGCAAAGTTTCCTTCTAGTTACCTACTAGATACCAGTCTGTCTAAGTTTCAGGTTGCCTGAAAGAGAATGTCTGATCGGATTTTCTATATTCACTCTAACTTGTCATCTGTCCCTTGGGAGGGCAGTGTACCAGGTAAGCCAGGGACACCTGTCCAAGGGGCCTTAGTATAACCACAAACTCATGGTGATGACATCTCTTTTCTGCTTGCTTCCCACACTTTTGAATTTTCCCAGTCACAAGTAGGACCAAAAACATGGTTGCCCATCAGAATCACATTGTTCTTGCTCTCTTTTACAGGCAAGGGGCATGTTGCCCACAAGCTAGGTTTTAAATATGCCCTCAGTGTTGGGCTGCAAGGTACATCCTTCAGATCACGTTTAGTGGAGCACACCTGAGGTCCCAGGTACTCTGGAGACACTCCACTAAGCATCATTTGAAATTCCAGGTACTGAGCAGAAGGATCACTTGACAGTATGGTGAAACTCCCACCTCAACCAAATGCTTTCTTCAGACCATTTCTCAGTTAGACTCTTAGCCAATACTCAGCATGCCTTTCTGCCAAGTGATTAAGCAGCACAGTCTGACGAAGATCCTTTGAAGGCTTCTCACAAACCACCCACTCAGACTCGGGCACCTTTACTTCATGTGACAACCACATGAAACCCCTGATACCGGTGTGCTGAATCCTGAGGATAGGTTGTCGTCCTACACCTTGACAGAAAAGGAACTGGAGAGTATAGATCTATGAAAATCGCATTTCAGGATGCTCAGTTTGTATGAGAAGGCTCTTTGGGTCTAACCTTTGTACCAAGAAACTGAAGGTGTGTTAATTGCAATTATTTTAAGATCAATGAGTTTTGGTGAAAACGCAGAACAAATGTCCTGTTCTCGTGCTGTTGGTGGTTTCCCTGAAGCCAAGTGTTTTTTTCCCCACTATTTTTATTGATATACATATGTAATACATAGTGTTTACAATGAATTTGGGTATTTTGTGCACATATGTATCATATCAACTTTACAATCCCTTCCCATTTTTGACCCTCCCAACCCCTCCCTATCCCTTCCCCCAACTCCAGTTATCACTTCACGTGGTTCTAGAGAATGTCTGTGTTCTGTGTTTTCCAAGTCACCACTGTAACTCAGCTTCCTATTCCTCGAATGAATCACAGTAGTCAAATCTTGATGCCTCTTTTCTGAGTTCAACCAATCCCTTTATTGGGATATTTACCAAAAGTTTTTTTTTTTTGCTATATTTTGTTATATCTTTGTTGCTATTCTTAAACCTGATCTTACCCCCCAGTTCGCATTAGAAAATAACTACAAGCATGTAGTTCAAAAGACTAGTAAATTTGGGAAAGAAGGAAAAAAAAGTTAAATTTCAAATGCCATAGCTGAATACTGGAAGGTACAAGTTTGTACATTCACAGGGTTATCTTTACATCAATCAGTTTTCTTAGGATAAATTTTCATCAGTGACCTAATAATGAATTGCTACAATAAAACAAAGTTAAAACTACATCACACTGCTACATTAAATGAACTTAAATCTATACCACATAAATATACTTAAAGTAACCAATATGAAGGCAAATTTAGTTATTTCAGAATTTTTTAACTTTCATAACTTCTTTCATCAATGTCGCTGGCATCCCTTTCACTTTCTAAGTTTCCTTTAAGTATTCTCTGCAGTACTGGTTTAGTGGCTGCAAATTCCTTTAAGTTTTCTCTATCATGGAAAGTTTTAATTTTTCCCTTGAAATTAAAAGATAATTTTGCTGAATATAGCAGTTTTGGTTGACATTTATGTTCTTTTAGTGCTTGGATGACATTGCTCCATTATCTCCTGGCTTTTAGAGTCTGGATTGAGAAGTCTGCAGTTATCCTGATGGGCTTATCTTTGTAGGTCACCTGTTTTTCTCTTGCCGCTTTTAGTATTTTCTCTTTGTGTTGGGTTTCTAGAATTTTAATTATGATGTGTCGTGATCAGGATCTCTTCTGATCAAAGTTGTTTGGTGTGCTATATGCCTGCAATAGTTCCATGTTCATTTCTTTTCTTAGATTTGTGAAATTTTCTTCCATAACTTCATTAAATATGTGCTTTAAGCCTTTTGTTTTGTCCTCAGTCTTCTCCTGGACTCCCATAATTCTGAGGTTGTTTCTCCTTGAATCATCTATCAACCATTGTAATGATTCACTTTCTTTATTTACTTTTTGTTCTTCATGGCCTGTATGTTGCAGCTCAGTCACTTTATTTTCTAGGTCTGACATTCTGTTCTGAAGATGTTTCGTGTGGTTGTTTATTACTTCCTGTTTGTTTTTCACTTCCTGAATATCTGCATTCATTTTTTCTATATCTCTGTTGTGTTCTTCTCTAATTTCCTGTATTGACTTCATTATCTTCTGGTATATTTCTTCTATGATCTCCTCTTTTAGCTTTTCAAGGATTGCTTTTTGCTTAGCTATTTGTTGGTGTAGCTCTTGCGCTGTCTGTTTTATTTCCTGCTTAAATTCCTGCTTTAATTCAATGAATATCTGGGCCCAGAAGTTACCATCATTTTTGCCATTTGCATCTTTGGATTCTGCAATTTCAGTATCCCTGGTGTCATCTTCTGGGGTGTCAGGTCTTTTTGTAGGAGATTTGTTACCACATTTCCCCATGGTTCTGCTATCTCTGGCTGTCTCTGGTGCGCAGGAAAGAAGGGTCTGGTGAAGGCTCAGTCCTAGATGCCTCTGGAATCCTCTGGCTCAAGGGACAGACAGGGTGATGGAATTCCCGGTCCTAGATATCTCTGGAAGCCTCTAGGGCTCAGGATTGGCAGGGTGATGTAATTCCCTGGAAGCCTATGGAAGCCTCTGGCTCACGGGATGGATGGGCGATGGAATTCCTGGTCCTAGGTGCCTCCGGTGTGCAGGGCAGCGGTGAACTGGAAGCCTCTGGCACATGCCGGAGGAACGGGGCAATGATCCCCCTTTTGAGGTGTCTTGTTCCCCCCGGTCCACTCAGCAAAGCTCTCTGTCTGTTCTGGCTTCCCTCCTCCAGAGCCGGTCTCTCCACGCTCAGAGCTGAGGTGCCCCTGAGCCGTTCAGGGGATCAGCCTTTTCCCCCTCTTTTTTCCTCTCTGCTGCTTGTGCCAGTTTCTTCCTAGGCACTGTTTAAGGGTGACCCCCCAAAGCCCTGATGTGCTCTTCTGAGCTTTCTTTTACTCTAGAGGGTTCATTCTTGGGCCTTTTCCCCCCCTCTTTTTAAATATGGCTCCTGCTTACGCCATTGTGATGGCAGCTGAGCCCTGTTTCTGATCTGGAATCCCGGGGCCTTTTCTAGGGGGAGTGCATGCTGCGTTTGCAGTACACACTACTCGCAGGTTGGTGTTTTGGAGGCTGGGGCCGCTCACTGCTGACAATTCCCACTTCTCCAGATCCACACTGACCTCAGGCTGAGCTTCTGGCTCCGGACCTTCCTCCGTCTGGTCTGTGGATGCCAGCAGCTCGGGGCTGTGCTGAGTCGGCTGCTTCTTTCCTCCTCTTCCAACATGACTTCAGGATTGCTTATCCTCCCACAGCCTCCTGTCCATTGTTGGGTGCTCCGTCCTCTCCCTGCTCCATCAGATTTTCTGGGCCCAGGCAAGCCTTCCTCCGTCCGCAGCTGCCTGCGGCTCCCGCCATTTTTTCCAGCTGGCCTGTGGCGCCTTCCTGGGCTGCTGGGATTTTTTTTCCCTCTGCTTTCAATGATCCTTTGGAATTTCTGACCTTCCCCTGGCCTCCTTTCAGTTATTGGGGATGCTTCTCTCCTTCCTAGCTATACTGAACACACTTTCTCTAACTAAATTCTCAACTTTTTAAGTGGGTTGATGAGGAGACATTGTGCAGCACTGTTACTCAGTTGCCATCTTGACCGGAAGCCCCCAGCCAAGTGTTTCTATACCAAGGAGCCCTTCTCTGGGGACCTATAGCAGTTACATGCCCAGGTTTTGTTTAGGGTGTCAAAGAGATAAGGGGGCTTTATTCAGGAAAAAAATGAGAGGGAGATCCTGGGATCACAGCAAGTGACTGATCAGTTCTGGCTTTCTTCCTAGTGACATTGCCTCCTCTCACAGCCCCTCATCTACCTTTTTACTACCATGTTCTCTACAAAGGAAGCAGAGACACCCAGCTGAGCTGGCACGGGGAGACATACTGCATGGTGGGTGGCTACCGGCTCTATGGAGATGCTCCCATCACGACCTCAGCAAAGGCCAGAGTGGAGAAGGTAGAAGTGCAGCAGGCTCATGAGAATGCTTCCCTCAGTATCATGGCAATTATTGCAGCTGAGAAGACAACACCCAGAATGGCCCATGGGGGTGCTAATATCACTACTCCTGGAAAGCTAGAAGCAGGCCAGCCATCACCAAGGCAAGCCTTTTGGTATTCTTCTATCAACTCCTCAGCAAAACCCAAAACACGAGAGTCAGTGTGTAGGACGGCTGCCAAAAAACGATGTGCTGTGGCAGAGTCTCACCAAGACCTCACCTGCTCTAGCCCCAAACGTGTCTGCTAGCACCAACTAACATCACCCTACAGAAGCTTGTTGGCCGAACCTCTCTGTGCAGAGGATGACCACTGCATGCCCTAGGGAGCTAATGCCTCTTCTGCAGTGGCTTCTTCTCAGCAATGCTAGCACAGACCAGGAGGATCCAGGTCTCCTCAAACTGAGATCCCTGGGCAGGGGCTATGCCATAATTTTCCAGCCCCGGGTCACAGGAGGCAGAATAAAAGCCGCAGGAAGACCTGCTACTGGAGGGGGAATGGCTTTATCAAGTAACATCCCCCAAGGCTTTCATCCTTCCTTCCCTTGGGCCCTCCATGACCCCAGTGGGCTTCCTCCCACTCAATAAAATCATTTTCTGTCAAATTTGGTTTTACACTAGAAATCTACTTTGTCCAAGGCTCATCCTCAAACTTCCTGATTTCTTTGAAGTACATTGCTGCCTGGAGGACCAGGTTCTCCTGAGGTCTTCCGTCCTCAGAAGGGATCCTGATACAGCTTTTACTCATGTGAATGCTACAGTGAAGCCTTGATGAGTTGGGACAACACCCAGTCCAGTACTTTAAGAAATGGAAAGACATGTAACTAAGAGGTAATACATGTACTTAGCATGTATAAGGTGCTGGGTTAAATGCAGAGCTCCAACAAAACAAAATTCAAAGGAGAGACTGTTTTGTTCTTTGGTGTGTGTATGTCAAACAAGAGTATGATTAATAATGTCTGACTATCAATTTACACATTTATCTGTCCTTTCATTCAACAAGTACATACTGAGCACCAGTTACAAACCAGCCACTGGAAGCGACTGCCTTGTGAAATACTGCAGAGTGAGACAACTGAAGCTCCTATCCTCAAAGGACCTACGAAACCGTGATTGAGAAAATACAACATCCAGGTCTGGTGTTGGCTCTCAGTGGTAGAGACAGTCTAGGAAAGGTCCTGAGTTCTATTCCTAATACTAAAAATTCAGTATTACAATCACACTAAGGCAAAACTACTTCATGAGGAAAGAGGAATGGGGGTATATACATCTATACTTCTCAAATCCTCCAAGAACCTGACACAAAGACGTGGGGCCTATGCTCCCAGATGCCTGGGAGGTTGCACCAGGAGTGGCTTGAGTCCATGATTTGGAGACCTTCCAAGACAAAATATCAAGACTGTCCCTAAATGAGTCAGTCAATGAACAAAAGCTTTCCAAATCTACTAGTTCATTAGAGTAACAAGGCATAGAGGAACATGTAACATGACAACACTGGATACAGTCAGGAAAACAAGTCCATGTGAAACTTACACTGGGTAGGCACCACATATTTGCAAACTCAGCACTCAGAGAGGCTTTATGTAGTAGGATCACGATTCTAAACGCAGTCAGGGTAACATAGCAATTTGGAAAGACTCTGTTGTACAAACAAGAAATAAAAATTTTAGAAAGTGTTGGGGATTCCGCTAATTCCAATGTCTTTGAGATAAATTTCTAGTTATGTATGAAAGAATGAAGAATGAATGGATAAACCATTAATAATTAAGGGGAAGGACATGTTTCGCACAAATGTTGACATGTCACAAAGAAGATGATGAGAGAAAAAATACAGATTGAGCCATTAAAACCCTGTAAAAAAGAGGAATCCTACTGTACACTATATAAAATTACATATTGCTATAGTTTCAGTCTAGAGTGTCTCTCAAAAGCTTCACGTACCTATGGATACTGTGTACTACTGGGAAGGGCCTGGCTGGTAGGAATGAATGTTTGGGGCTTAACCTGGAGGGGTGTCTGCCAGCCCCACCTTTCTCCTGTGCTTGGCTCTGCCACGCTGTAAGGAGCTCTTTCTCCAGCTCTGGCCCCACCATGTGCTTTCACCATTTCTAGCTGCCCACCCATGAATGGACTGTGACCTTTTGAAACTGTGAGCTAAAATAAACCATCCCCCCTTAAGTTGTGGGTGTCAGGTATTTTGTCCCAGCAATGAGAAAATAACTAAGACACCCAGGCAGTAATCTAGTTTTTAAAAATTCAGCCCAAACAGGATAGCCCATGGTAATCCCCCAGCTAACCACAGGGCTCAATCACTTTTCAGGCCAGCCTAGGATTCTTAGGAAATCTCCTAGATGATGTAAAAAAGAACTGGAGATGAATCTCAGGGCTTTCCATCAATCCCAAATTCTACAACATTTTTTGAAGGGGTTCTGGGGAGATAAGCCAGGGCACACATGGATCCCCTAAAACATGAGCTTGGTGCATAGGAAGAAAAGGGTTGTATCACCCAGTTGGGGCAGAGAAGACTGAGTAGAAATAAACTACTACTGAGAGTGGAGATCCCAGGAAGTTTGGTTTGTGTAAGAAAGCACTTTGAACCTACTCCTGATAACCAAAGGCTAAAGGAGCCCCCATCATGCAGTTTGGCTGTTTTCTGTGAAAATAGGGAACAGATATCTTGTACCTTTAATGCTTTTGTTTTTATAGTAAAGGTCCCTTCCTAGCAAACCTATAGAAGGGACAGGCTAGGAGTCAGAATCGGGGGCGCAGGCCTATAATCCCAGCCCTGGGTAGGCAGACTGCAATTTCCAGCCCAACCTCAGCAACTTGCCAACTTAGTAAGACTCGGTGTCCAAATCAAAACTACAAATGTGCTGGGAATGTGTCTCAGTGTGATGGTCCTGGGTTCTTGATCCACAGGAGGGGAAAATAACTGACGGGTCAAGGCTGCATTTGAGATGCCAAGTAGACAGTAGTGCTTCCTCCAGGAAGGAATCATGAGACAGAAAGGTCCTGGCAGCACACTGTATAAAGCACAAGTGACTGGCCAGTTCTGTTCTTCTTTCTAGCAGTAGTCCCTCCCACAGCTCTCTCTGTATCTGGATGTCCATGTCCTCCACTAAGAATGTAGACACACCCATATGGGCATGGAGAGACTCACTGCCTGCCTGGTGACCACTGGGCCTATGGGAGTGCTTCCATCACCACCTTCGCAAAGGCCAGAGAAGACACACACCAGGCAGACTACAAAAAGACAATGTGTTGCTACAGAGACTGACCAAGAATTAAGTTGTCCCAGCCCCAAATTTCACCACTGATCGTACTCCATAGAAGCTTCATGGCAGAGCCTCTCTGTTTAGTGGACAAACATTGGCCAACATAAGAGTTAATGCCTCCTCTGATGCGACCTATTCTGAGTTATTGGCAGCAACAGCCAGTACAATCCAGAAGTGTCTAGGCTTCATTGGAAAGAAATAAGCAGAGGCTCTGCCATCAGCCTCCTGGCTGAGGTCTCAGGAGATAGTACAGAGAGCCCCAAGGACACCTCCTCCCCAAAACAGGATTGGCATGTCCTATACACCCACTGACATTTCAGTGTGCCTTTCTACCCAGTCATTGAAGGCCCCCATACCATTATTCCAGTTCAACAAAGTGATTTTCTCTTAACAAATTTAGAATGAAAATCCAGTTTATCAAAGGCCAATCCTTGCACTGCTTGGTTCCTTTGTGGTATATTCCCAAGAAGAATCTGGACTCCTGAGGCCTCTGCCTTTGAAGGGGATCTTTGGTTTCCAATGTCTGACATTGGCAATGATGCCTTGGGAAATTGTGGCCAGACCCCAGGTTTGTGCTTAGTTTTCATGGGTGAGTCCCTGAGTTCACTGCCTAGCATCATAAAATATTAAAATAAGAGACTGCTGCTTCCATGTGTGAGCATGAGAGTATGTGCCAGAAGAGAAAAGCATGGCTGAGAAAATGCTGGGCCATCCCATCTATCAATTACCATTCATCTGTCCATTCACTTGACAAGGGCTGTCAACAGGGTAGAAATCTGATGTAGATCTAAAAATCACCCTAGCTACCATGAGCCTGACAGTAAGGAGATAGCTGTTCTCAGTAGAATGTCTCTCTCTCCAGTGAAGGGGACTGTGGTCCTAGGGAATGGATGTTGGGGGTTGGGAGGCAGTGAGCAGCGAAGGAATGGCACAGTTTGGGCACATGCCAAGCCCACCACATGAGCAGCCCAGAACAGGAGGCAGCACCATCAGCTGCTTGTAGCCCTCAGCCCTGGCTGAAGCATCCCACCCTGTGGACAGCCCACTTGTCTTGAGTGGCTACAGCAGCAAGACTGCTGCTCTTCTACATGATAGGTATACTCCACAAGGCCAGGTAAGGTTCTGTAACTCAAGACTTTCTTTAGCCTAGACTTGAAGAAGCCACGGGACGTAAGGTTCCCCAGAGTCCTCCCTACTGAGAGTCTCAGGTGACCCACCACAGTCCTCTGATACTTGGTTTGACTAAGGCAGTTAGTTTTATGGTGACTGGAGGGGTCAGGTTGGCAACTTCCAAGCATGACAAAAACAGGCCGACCTGAAGCTCTGAAGAATAAGAGATCCCAGCACCTACGCTGGTCTCAGTATGTTTTCTAGGTGAGGACCTAGACATCTGTATTTTCAAACGGTTCCCACAGCCAAGCGCAGTGGTTCGTGTGGTTCATGCTTTTAGTCCCATCTATCAGTGATGGTGAGTCAGGAGGATCGATTGAGCCCTAGAGCCGGAGTCCACCTGGACAGCATACCAAGATTCTCTCTCTGAATCAGGAGTGGGGAAGCTTTTTCCTGCCAAGGGCCATTTGGATATTTATTACATCATTCAAGGGCCATATGACATTATCAATTTGAAAGTTAGTCTGTGGTATTTAGTAAAACATTTAATTATTATACAATTAACTCATCCCTGGTGTGATATACGGCAGGATATACAGGATATACGGCCCAGGCATAGTGCCACTTGCCTGTAATCCCAGCATGTGGGGGACTATAGGAGCTAAATTGTGACTTGAGCCCTGCCTGGACAATAACCTGAAAATTGAACATCACAGTCTGCAGGGGCGAATGCTGGCTTTAATTAGGGCATGTACCTTCCACTGTTTCCAGAAGGGCTCCCAGGATTTGGTTCTCTGCAAAGACATAGCCTCTCAGGGACCAGATAGCACCTCAGCAAATTGCAATTGCAATTTCCTCTCACCTTGCAAGATTACACCTACCGAGTGACAGAGGTAGAGGTGCCAGGCAAATATCTGTTTGTGATGCATCCTAGTTCAGAAGATTCAACTGGGAGCTCACTGAAAGAGAAGGCTTTCAAGGGATGCCAGCTTAGTGCTCAGTAAAAGAACCTTTCCCTCCGCAAGCCTGAATCTGGTGGTTTCAATGAAGTGCTAGAGCTGGAATATTTCTCAGTGTCTTGGATGAATGAGACTCGTCAGTAGGAGGTGTTGGGCTCTCCTGTCCCCTCTTATGGGCCTGGTAAGCTGCTTGTTCACCATCAGCGGAGAGGAATCTTCACAAGACACATAGAAACTAAATTGGATTTAGAATTTTGAGTTACTCCCATGTCATTGTTTATAACAATAAATGATGTTTTCATGAATCCCCCATCAAATTAATTTTCACTGCAACAATATTCAGGGACCTAAGGATTCCTATCCCAAGCCACCATATGTAGGTCAAAGGCTCTTTTGGTTGATTTTTTTTCTTTTTGTAGTGCTGGTATTAAACCCAGGGCCTCAAGTATATTAACACTGTGTCATGAGCCATTACCTTAGTCCTTCTGTTTGCCTTTTTTCTTCTTTAAGACAAGGTGTTGCTTTGTAGTCCAGGCTGGTCCTGAACTCTCTATGCAGCCCAAACTGGACTCAAACTCTCTGAAGATCTCCTGCCTCAGCCTCCTGAGTGCTGGGATTACAGATGTGAGCCACCATGCTTGGCTTATGTAGTGCTGGGGAACCCAACTCCCCTGTTTACCTTTTTTTTTTTTTTTAAACCAGAGAAGAATGAAAGGTCCAGCTTGCCGTTACTATGTCATTTTGTCATAAACATGTTTTGAATTTCACGTTCAATGGTCCTGCCATGCTCACTTGGTAAAGGCAGGAAGACCCACATTTTGCCTTGGAGCACCTTCTATATCCTTCTACGGTCTGTCATCCTCAAACACTGCCAGCCTGAACTCACACTGCTATCCTATCAGCTCTAAATATGGTGCCTCGCTGTGAACTACAGGAAGCCTACTCTTGAGCAGAACTTCGCTCCACCAACTATGACCTTGGCTAGGCTGCTTCTCTTAGTTTGAGACCTTGGTTGTAAAGATATGATGGTTCTAGGGGCTGGAAGAATGGCTCAGCGGTTAAAGCACTTGCCTAGCAAGCACTAAGTCAAGCACTAAGTACCTGAGTTCAATTTCCCAGCACCACATAAGCCAAGTGTGGCGGTGCATGCCTGTAATCCCAGCACTAGGGAGGCTGAGGCAGGAGGATTGCCATGACTTCAAGGCCAGTCTCGGTTCCATAGTGAGTTCAGGACCAGCCTGGGCTGCAGAGCGACACCCTGTCTCTGAAAAAAAAGGGTGGGGGGGCGTCTAGAAACACATTCTTTGGTAGAACAGGCCAAGAAAAGCCTGTCTTTGCTTCCATTCTCATATAACAAAATATTTTCCTCGTGCTCATGTCCAGATCTCACTGGTGCCACTCCAGGAAGCCTTCCCTGTTCCTGAATCTACCCAAATCTCTGCTTTCCAACTGTTGAATTCTTACTGTCAGAGCCACCCAGCCTGTCTCTTATGTTTGTCTTGACTCACTAGATGATCTCAGAAACTGGGCTCTCTTACCCCCTTGCCCGAGGTCACGGGAGCTCTGCCCACACACAGATGGGCTTCACAGCAGGTGGTTCCTCAAAGGACCCACGTTAAAGAGCCAGATAGGCAGGCCAAGGTGCAGTCTTCTGCTTTCTCCCTGCTCTCCTTCACCAACACTGAGGGCCCGGGCCAGCTCACCAAGTCACAATTCAAAAGGTGACCTCTGGGTAGTGATGACATCACAGAATTCCTTGTTTCCATGGCAGAGAAACTACACACGCCTGAGGGGAAACCCTGGCAATTCTCTACTAGACACAAGTCTGTTTTGGTGTTTGAAAGAAAGTGTTTCACTAGATCATCTATACTCACCCTCACTTATCTGTGCTTTGAGACGACAATGGAACAGGCAAGCCTGGGCCAGGCAAGCGTACAACTGCCCATGGTGTACACACAACCTCTCAGGAATCAAATATTCTGTTTGTGTTTACCAATCACACCATTAAGCTACCCTGTCATGAGTAAGACCAACAGTGTAGTGGCCGCTCCAAAGCCCAGAGCAGTCCTACTCACTGAGGGCGGGAGACATGTCATGTCTGGGTAAGGACTCAGAAAGGCCCTCATTTTTATCAATGCAGTCCTCCTGTTTGGGCCACAAGATGCTTCCTTCACAGCTGGATGCAATGGAGCTCATCTATAGGCTCAGGTACTCGGGGCTGATGCAAAAGAATCACCGGAGCTCAGAACTCTAAGACCACCATGGACAACATGATGTGACAGCAATCATAAGGAAAAAAATGCTTACTTCAGATAATTTCTTGATTAGGCTATTATCAAAAGCCAACAGTGCTCTCTCAAATGAGAAATGTACCATTTTGAGGAAGAGCTGGCGAAGGCCTATCATGAGCCTCACCTTCAGCCTCAGGTAGTTTTACCATGTTGTCATGAAGACGCAGGTAAGCACCTTAAACACATCCCAGTGAGAGCTGCCGAAATGAAGGAAAGGATGGTGTCACATAGCTGGGACAAAAAAGCCCAATGAGAAAGTGCTAGGAAGATTGCAGACCTAAGGAGACAGCATCACCCTAGAAAGCCGGATTGCTGCAAGAAGTTTCTTTGAACCTAATCTTGGTACTCAGAGACAGCTGGGTATCAGCCAGCATTTTATTTAAATATTTGAGATACATACTCATTTACATATCGATTATATACAGTTTGGTGAATTGGAACACACACACACACACACACACACACACACACACACACACATATTTGTTTTTTTATATTGTTCTCTTTCCCTTTTCCATTCCTGTTCCTCCCTTCCCCACCTTACATTTTCATCTCTGAGAAGTTTATCTCCTGTTTCCCTGATTTAGCTTTCCAATTCCAACAATTTTGATGTTCTGCTGTTCTAGGTGGGATCAGGGAACCAATGTCGTGGTCTCTGGCTACTGTTGATGCCACAGAAGCCAAGCACTTTGTAGCAAACATCATGTCCTTGTATACCTGTAGTAGTGACAGGTCAAAGCTGTATTTGAGATGCCAGCACGTTAAGCGGGCTTCTGCCAAGAAGAAGCACGAGGAAGTGAGGTCACAGTAACACAGTGTGTAAAACTGAAGTGACTGGTCAGCTCTGGTTTTCTTTCCAGCATCAGTGCCTCTCATAGTCGCCCCTACACCTGCTTATTACCACATCCTCTACAATGGAAGTAGGCTGGCATGGGGAAACATATTGCCCAGTTGATGACTACTAGGTCTATGGGGATGCTTCCAGAAAGGCACAGTCAAAAAGCCACCATCCTGATGGGCCTATGGGAATACTTCCACTGCCATCCCAGCAATGACCAAACCAGAGAAGACAGCATCCAGACGGGCACATGGCGTGCTTCCATCACCACCCCATCCCACGCTGAAGCAGAAAAGCCAGCAGCAAAAAGAGCCTGTGAGGATGCTTGCACCACCACCCAAGCCAAGGCTGAAGCAGAGAACGCGGCACCCAGGTGGGCTGCCAACACATCCAGCTGAGGGGCAGTCTGACGAAGGCCTGGGTGGCTATAGCCCAAAAATCTCCCCCTAGAACAATGGTAACAAGACCCCACAGAAACTCTTCAGCTGAGCCTCTCCATTGAGAGGCTAGAACACTGGACAGCCTGAGAGAACTACCACCTCTTCTCCAGTGGCATCTCCTGAGTCATTGCCCGCAACCACCAGCAGAAACCAGGAGCCTTCTTCAAACTGAAAAATAGTAAGCAGAAGCTATGCTGAGAACCTCCTGCCTGGAACAGGAGGCGGAATAAAGAGCCCCAGGAGATCTGCCCCTGGAACAGTAATGGCTTGTCTAGTAACAACCCGTGAGGTACACATGCTCCTTTTTCTCGGCCCAGTGGGGTTCCTCAGGTTCAATTAAATGATTTGCTGTAACAAGTTTTATGAGGGAGATCCAGTCTGTCCCATGCTAACCCTCAAACCTCCTAATTTCTTTGAAGTGCATTTCTACATAGAGGATACAGTTTTCTCAGGCCTTCTGCCTTCAAAAGGAGTATTGAGTGGAGATTCTAATGATGTGACACCTTCAATAAAGCCTAGACAATTGGGGCAAGAATCAGTCTTGTTCTTTATGAAACGGAGAGCCTGGGACCTGAAGTATAACTTAGCGGTAGTATGAATAAGGCAGTAGATTCAACTCCCAGCTTCACAAAAAGAGGAACTGTCAAATACTCCATGTGTGTCTATGTGCACTTGTGTGGTAGGAAAAGAAGAGCAAGACCGAGAAGGCACTGGGCCATCGGTCTACACTCCCATCTCCCGATTTAATCAACAAGTACATACTGAGCACCTGTTCCATACCCGTCACTGCAAGCCAGGTGCTTTGATACATTTTGGAAGAAAACAACTGAAGCTCCTATCGGTGAGGCATCCACCACTAAAGAATGAGAGAACACAATTGTAGGACCTACTCTTGTAGCTCATAAACTGTGCCTAGCTTAGGCAAGGCTCTGAGTTCAATTCTAACCATCACTAAAAAAAAAGTCAGCTCAATGTATCATTGTAACTACACATACACACACACACACACATATACACTTTACATGGATAAAATGATGAGGCATGCCAGGTAACACAAGTTAACCAATGAGGTTGCTTTGATGATGAAACACTTTGGTAGAAGAGTAGTGAAGGAGTCACAAGAAGGCAGAGGGAAGGCATTCCCATGATAAATACACGTGTTCACACCCGATGTAGGCCCAGGCATAGTGGTCATGTCATCAATCCCAGCACTCAGAGGCTGAGGCAGAGAGATCTTGAATTTAAAGCCAGTTTAAACTATATGATAAGACCTTGTCTTGAAAGAAAAACCCCTGCGATCACAAGGAGGCTGCCTACTGCCTACTTTATAAGGAGTGAAGCTGGGGTGGCCAGAAAGGAAAGAGAGATGAATGGTGCAGTTAGGGAGGCAGGTGTGGGTCTTGTCAGCCCTGCTAAGCAGTATGAATCTTATTTTAGACGTGAGAGGAAGTTATAGGAGGAACACAAACAGGTTGGGGAAGAAATCGGATGTCGGTGCTAAAAACATCACACCAGCTGCTATGAGCCATAGCAGTGGGATGTTGGCTGTCTCTAGGAGAATGTCTCTCTCTGCAGTTAGGAAGACAGTTATTTCTGGAAAAGGGTGGAGGTCAACAGAGAAGCACAGCAGCAAGACCATTGTTCCACCCCTGACATGCATACTCACAAGGCCTGGAAAGGTTGTATAGCTCGGGAGTCTCTTTACTGTGGGCTAGAAGAGCTAGGCTCAGGCACGGGACCCTGAATCTTCAGAATATCCTCACTGAAGATCTCAGCTGACCTATTCAAGTACCCCTCTCTGATACTTGCTGTGACTGAGATTTGAGAAATCTCCAACTGCCGTGGCCAGGAGGACACCACTGTGGTCACCTGCCTGTCCTACAGCTCAATTTTCTCACCTAGAAAGTGTGACAGATGCAGGAGCAGCAGCAGAAGAAGAAGAAGAAGGAGGAGGAGGAGGAGGAGGAGGAGGAGGAGGAGGAAGAGGAGGAAGAGGGGGAGGAGGAGGAGAAGGAAGACAACAACTCTACCTGTGTGCACGACTGAGTGAGCTAAAACATGGTAAGCAGTGGTACAGCTCTGCACAAACAGTCATTGTGGCTGGTCTCAGTCATCCTCACCACACGCCCTTGCTCCCTGAAGGAAGGGCAGGCAGCTGCCTCCCAAACATCAATTATATTCTTTCTCCAACAAATATCATGAGCATGCTTGCTGTGTGCTGCTGATGTGGTACCAGGTATGAAAATACAATTGTGAGCATCACCTAGTGGTAGCAGTGGTACATTGTTCAAGATGGCAGATCTTTACATTTTTGCACCATACCCAATCAGGTGACCAGACAAAGGCAGGAAGGGGGGAGGAGCGATCAAGGATATGACATTGTGATGAACTTGGCCCTGAGCCAATGCCTTAGATCTTCTCGGGAAGATTGTGGATCCTGCCAATAAAATAAGGCAGGGGGAGGGACCTGCAAGCTAGGGATTTAAGTTGGTACTGACTCCGTTTTCGGTGTGCCTCTCTCCACTTGCATGTGGAAAGGTCACCCTTTTTGCAAAAAGAAAATTAAAGCCTCATACCCTGTCGTCCATGCCTCCCATGTCCATCCTTTGTTTGGACAGGAAAATTTCTATGAGCCGTTTCTAACACAGTGACCCCCGTGTTGGTGAGTTCACTTGCCAGCTCAGCAGCAGGCAACCACCACACACTGCTTAGAGGAAAGGAGAGGAAGGAAAGGTCGCAGCAAAATCTGATTTGGAGGGAGTGGAGAAGATTCTGCATGTCCTTGTTGATAGAAGTCAATGGAGATTAGCTGGGTGTGGTGGTGTACAACTGTAATCCTAGCACTAAGGTGGATGAGGCAGGAGGATTACCATGAGTTCAAGGACAGCCTGGGTACCTAGTGAGCTCAGGACCAGCCGGAACTACAGAGTAAGACACTGTTTCACAAAAAAGTTTGGATTTAACAGCACTATTTATGACCAGCTCCTTCTGCAAGCAAGTGACTATCACACACGTGTGGTGGATCAGACCCTGGAACATTCTTGAAGTTCTTGTTGGAAAAAGCTCCTACACCCTAGGCCTCTCTAATTTCCACTTCACATCCACCTACACTACATAAAGGGCAAAGACAAAGCCAGGCAGGGTTGAGGATGAGGCAGGAGGATCACCAGTTTGTGCCTGACCTGGGCAACTTAGTAACTGATCAACTGACTTAAATATGGTCTGGATGACTACAATCCAACATCTAAGACTACAGGTTTAATGCGAGCTCCAACAAGAGCACGTTTCTTCCAGTATTTCCAGAAGGGCTCCTGAGAATTCTCTGCACGGACCTGGCTGCTCAGGACCTGGACAGCACCTATGTGAAAATGGTCATCAACTATGATCTACCTTACCCCTGAGAGATTACATATACAGAGCAGGGTGAGTGGGCCATATGGGAGTGAGGGGCCAGGCACAGTCTTCAGCTTTGTGACCCAACCATGGCCCATAAAGATTGAACTGGAAGCTCATTAAAAGAGAAGACTTTCAGAGACAGCATCCTCAATGAAAGCCTTTTCATTAGTGAGCCTGATTTTAGCTGGCTTCAATCAGATAGAAAGCGGGGATATTTTCAGTAATCTGCGTGAGTGATCACCCTTGTCAGCAGGACAAGTAGAATTGACACGTCATCTCCCTAAGGACCTACTCTGCTGCTCATGGCCTTGAAAGATAAGGTGCTGGCCAGCAGTGAAGGGTAGTCTTTCATGTGACACATGAAACCATCACATGTAGGTTAAAAGGTTTTTTGGTTTTCCTTTGCAATGTTGGAATTGACCCAAAACCCTCAGACATGTTGCAAGAACATTCTACCACTGAGCCATATCTCAAGTCCCCAGCTCTATTTTTTTCCTTTTCTGTAGGAGGAAAGTGAAGTGACAGAGATTGTTATGTCACAGCATCATGAGTCTTGAATTTCATGTTTCAAACTTTGTAAAGTCACTGGAGATGCGTGTTTTGCCATGGAGCACCTTGCACATCCTTCCTAAAGTCTGTCACCTTCAAGTGTGATGATCTTGTTCTTATATTACTATTAGTTAACATCTAAATCTCCATAGGAAAGGGGTGAACCTCTGAAAAAGAGGTCGACATAGGTGCTCATTAATTCCCAACCTCCATGGTTCTGTTACAGAATTTGGAGTTCATGAATTTACAAAAAATGTTAAATTTTATGCATGTGAATTTTAACACAATAAAATTATTTTTTAAAATCTAAATCTCTACCATGAACAACATAAAGTCCCATTTCTGAGCAGAAGTCCTCTCTGCCATGTGTATGATATTGGATACTCCAGTCAATTCAATATTGTTTGAGTTATAAAAACGTGAAGTTCTATAAACACACACTTGTGACAGACTGGAACAGTCCGTCCTTGCTTTTATTATTCCCAACTGAAGGATCTGTCCTTGGTACACATCCAAATCCCACTGAGTCTTTGGGTTCACCTCTAAGCTATCTTCACTGGTCAACTAATGCACCCAAATCTCTTCCTCTCCAATGAAAGCTTAGAGTTTGAGCCACACAGTCTGTTTCTTAAATTCACCTGGATTCTCTTGCCCACCTGTGGTCACTGAGGCTATGCCCAACCACACATGTGCTCCACAGAGAGTGGCCTCTTGATGAGCATGTGGGAGGAAAGCCAGATACTCAGACCCAGACAGGATGCCTCTGCCTTCTCATTGCTCTTCCCAACCAAACATTGAGGGACTGAGCTCACCCATCAACACATTCTATAAGTGACCTCACTGGGTAGTTATGACATCACAGTACTCATTTCCATAGCATAAACAGTACTCAAACATGGGGAAACTTTCCTATCAGCCCACTAGTAGACATCAGTCTAATTGGTTGCCTGGAAGAATATGTCTGATTGGCTCTTCTATATTCACACTGACTTGTCATCCGTACCCTGGGAGGGCAGTACAGAGGGTAAACCTGGCCTGAGGCATCTGTATAAGAGGCTGTTTTAGTTACTTTTTTGTAGCTGTGACAAAATACCCAACATCTACAATTTAGCTCAGAAGGTCTCAGTCTATTAATCGGCAGCTGGCAATGGCAGAAGGACATGGCAGAGGCAGCTCCTCATAGCATCACAGGCAGGAAGTCAAGTCCCAGGAAGGAAGGGAGGAAGTAGCATATATCCTTCTAGGTCCTGTCCCAGTGATCTGCCCTTTCTAGGTTTCCAAGTCACATGTTCTGTCCCTTCCAGGTTTCCAGGTCACATGCACAGTAATGTGCCACACAACTGTAAGCTATAGCAGGCCCCTAATCTATCACACACCTGTAATCTATAATCTACCACATGCCTATCTTCTACCACACACCTATAATTCATCACATGCCCATAATCCACCCCTCTAGACCAGGCCCCCATCTCCAAACAGCATATGGTTCCATAGATAATCCATAACATCCAAATACATGAGATTTTTGAGGGACATTCCAGACCAAACCACAACAGAGGCCTTGGTATACACACAACCTCGTGGACCATCATGTGCTTTTGTGCTTGCCTGCCACACTAAACTTCCCCAGTCATGAGGATTCAGAGCTTGGTGCTCACTTGGGGACCCACAGTATCCCTACTTAATTTTGAGGGCGATGGACATGTCCATCACTGGGTAAGTATTTTGAAAGGCCCCAGTATTCACCAATTGGGCCACAAGATGCTACCTTCAAGCTGGTAACAGCGGTTCAGATCTATAGGCCCAGTAATTCAGGATCCTGAGGCACAGAGATCACTTGAGCTCAGGATTTTGAATCAACCTGGACAATAGGGTGAGACCTCCATCTAAAAACAAAACAAAAACCTTCTTTCTTCAGGTCCTTTCTTGATTAGACTTTTAGCAAAAGCCAAGTATGTTTTTGTTGTCACGCGGTAAGTGCAGCCCTTTGAGGAAGAGCTGTGAAAGGTTTCTCATAAACTTCAACTTCAAGCTCAGATACTTTTAAATATGTTGGTAGGAAATATCCCTACACAGCCCAGTCTGAGCTGCTTAATCCTAGAGAAAAAAATTCCTGAAAGTTAGGCTGCTCTTTAAACCTAATCTTGATACACAGAGACTGGGGACATGTCTAGTGCGATTATTTTGAGGTTCTACTCTTCTCTGTGGGAATAACAGAGAGATGTCCTGGTTTCAGGTTGCTTGGCTCCCTTCAAGTGAAGTGCTTCTGCAAAGCATCCCTTCCTAGGGGACCTGTATTGGTGACAGGCCAAGACTGTGTTTGAGGTACCAAGTAGGTAAGAGGGCTTCACACAGGAAGGAACGTGAGACAGGGAGGTCCTGGCAGCACACATGATAAAGCAGAATTGACTGATCCATTCTGGTTTTCTTTCTAGCAGCAATGCCTCCCACAGCTCCCTCTAACCTGGTTACTACCATGTCCCTCTATCAGGGATGTGGAGAAACCCAGTGGGCTAGCAAGGAAGACATTGTTGGCAGCTACTGGGTCTGTAGGAATACTCCCATCACTGCCTGAACAAAAGCTAGAATAGAGAAATCAGAACCCAGGCGGTCCTGGGGGACTAATTCAGCAGTGGCCAAAGCAGAGAAGTCAGTATCCAAGTAGTCCTGTGAAGATGCTTCCACCCGCACCCCTGAAATGCCTGAAGCAGACAACAGCCCCCAGAAGCGACTATGGGGAGATTTCCACCACGCCATAGCAAAAGTTGAAGTGCAGAAGGCAGCACCAGGCAAACTGCCAAAAGACATCCAGCTGTGGTAGAATCTGACAAAGACCTGGGTTGCTCTAGCTCAAAATTTGCCACTGGACTACAGACAAAATCCTGCAACAGCTCTGTGGCTGGATATCCTAAGACAGCTAATGCCCCATTCGGAGTGACCTCCCCTGAGTCGTCGGCAGCAACCACTATCACAGACCAGGAGAGTCTAGGCCTTCTCTAATGGAAGAAGTAAGCAGGAGGTAGAGGGACAGCCTCTTGCCTGAGGTTCAGGAAAAAAAAAAAAAAGAGCCCCAGGGATACCTGCTGCTGGAGCCAGAATGGCACGTCAGGTAACCCCAACCTGAGGCTTACGTGTTCCTTCCTTTCCATCCTCTTACGGCCCCAGTAGAGGTCCCGCTCAACAAAATTATTTTGTGTAACATGTTTTGACTGGAAATCCAATTTATCCAATGTTAATTCTCAAAGCTCCTGATTCCCTTGAAGCACATTCCTATATGAAAGACCTGATCTTCTAAAGCCTTCTGCCTTCCACAGGGATCCTTGGGTGTGGCTTCCAATAGTGCGATGCTTTCAATGAAGTCTAGACAAATTATAGTGCCTTAAGTTACCTTCTCTTTGCTTGGGCAGAATACCCAACATTCACAAGTTAAGGGAGGAAAGATTTATTTAGCTCAGTTCCAGAAAGTCACACAGTCCATGCATGGGCGGCAGGCAGGCAAAAGTAGAAATGAGGCTGCCCTACTGCCATGTTCTGTGAGCAGCAGAAAGGCCCATGTGGCCAAGAAGGAGAAAGAGGAGAACAAAGGACGAGGCTGGAGAGGTAAGCGTGAGCCTTGTCAGCCATGCTGAGGAGTAGGAATATTACTTTAGGTGTAAGTCTGAGTTATAGGCAGGAAATATATCTGATGTAGATGCTAAAAAGATTAGCTGTTGTGGTCCGTGTGATCTGTGGCAATGACAGGCTGGTTGTTACCATGAGAATGCTTTTCACATCAGTTAAAGGGACATTTGGTCCTGGAGAACAGAGGTGAGGGGCCAGTGAGCAAAGGAGGAGCCGCACAGAGTTGAGACTGTGTCCCCGGCCATCTGTATCAGCAGCCCAGAACACAAGGTGGCGCCTTCAGCTACTCACACCCTCAATCCCCCAGAGGAAGTGTCCCACTCAGTGGACAACACACTTGTCCTGAGGAGCTATAGCAGCAAGACTGCTGTCCTTCCCCCTGAAGTGTACTCAGGAGACCAGGAAAGTTCCTGGAACTCCAGACCATCCTTCACCTGGCCTAGAAGAAGGCACAGGCTGTAAGCTCCTAGACTGCCCCTGCTGAATCTCAGCTGACCCGCCACAGTCCTTCTCTGATAACTGTTGTGACTAAGGCAGATATGTGGTAAGTGGACAGGTCAGGTTGGCAGTTTCCAAACACGAGAAAAACAGGATCACCTGGAGCTTTTAAAAATAAGCGATCCCCAGCACCCATGCCAGCCCAAGTCAATTTTTAGAGTAAGGATCTGGACATCTGTACTTTTAAAGGCCTCCCATAACTGGGCACGGTAATGCATACCTGTAATCTTAACTATGCAGGAGGCTGAGGCAGGAGGATAGCTTCAGCCATGATTTGGAAGTCAGCCTTTGCAACATTTTTGTCTCTAATGTTGTATGTAATGAATAATCAACCAACAAATTAAAGTTTCCCATAACTACCAAGTAAAATAAGAGATGGGAACATGTGAAATGACATTATGGGATGCAATCAGCAAACTCAGAAACATCAAAAACTCACCCAGACATGGCAGCACATGACTGTGATCCCAAAACTCTGGAAAGCTGGAGACAGGAGAATCACAAGTTCAAGCCTACCATGGGCAAACAGGATATAGAAAGAGCCTGTCACAAAAAAAAAGTAAAATAAAGAAGGGTAGGGGATATAGCTCAGCGCAAATGCCCTGAGTTGGAGTCTCAATCTCAAAAAAAGGTAAATTCTAAGGACAAAGACACGATTATTTTTAATAAATTGTAAGAAAGAAAAAAGCAGGAAGAGTCTACAGACTGAGCTATAAAAACCATAGGCTATTTGCACTGCCATGTTGTATGCTATTTTAAGTTATAATTCAAATAATGAAGGTTTTAAAAATTGCATTCAAACACGCCAACAGATGCTTTTATTCCCAGTTACCAGGGGCCTGAGGCAAGTCTGTGGTCAGCCTGGGAAACTTAATGAAACCCTGCCACCAAATAAAATGACCTGGTGATGTAGTTCAGTGCCCTCTATCAGAACCTTATTCTACAAAAAAATCAACAAATAAATAAAATGACAATCAATCTTGACCATGAGGTTATGTATGACAATAGAGAAGTTTCAATTTTTTTCCTAGCTTTTATTTTTTATTTTTCCCCATTTTATTGATATGTATAAGTGCAAAATTTAAGGTTTACAATGAAATTGAGCATTTTGTGCACATACGTATCTTGTCAAGGTGACAAGGACTTTCCCACTCTCTTTTTGTCCCTCCCCCTACTCACCATTGCCTCCCTCCCCACCCTACCCCCCTATTTCACTTTGTTTTTTGTTTTAAGTTCCATGATATAGTTGTGATCTGGGTCTCTCATATCAGAGAGACCATTTGATGTTTCACCTGCTTTTGACTTACTTCACTAAGCATGATGTTCTCAAGCTTCTTCCATTTGCCTGTAAAAGCCTCCATGCTGTTGGACTTTATAGATGCATAGTATTCCATTGTGTATAAATACCACATTTTGTGTATCCATTGGTCTGTTGATGGGTATTTTGGTGACTTCCATATTTTAGTTATTGTTAGTTGTGCTGCTATAAACATGGGTATATATGAACCTGTGTTACGTGTTGTTTTGACCTCTTTGGGAAATATTCCCAGGAGGGGTGTCGCTGGGTCGAAGGGGATATTTATTTCCAGTCTTTTGAGAAATCTCCATACTACTTTCCATAGTGGTTATACGAATGTACATTCCCACCAGCAGTGCAGGAGGGTTCCTTTCTCCCCACAGCCTAGAAGTTTCATTGTTTTAGATGCCATGTTGCAGTGTTTCTAATTCTACCACATACACCCTCAGCCCTGAGCTTTACTTTAATATAATTGGTTAAAATTTTAAAATAAAATAAAATAATTGGCAGTGCTGGGCATGTAGCCCAGTGGCAGAACATACGCTTAACATGGAAGGCTCTGGGATCAATCCCCAGCACCAAAATTAATAATAATCATGATCTGTAGCAAGGAGTAGATAAGGGTAAAAATGAAACAAGATGAGACATCATGTGATAAGTGTTGAAGTATTTTTGTCATAGGAATAACTTCTCCTGGGGAGACGTGAACACCAATGTCTGATCACCAGACAGGGCACAGGCAGGCCAATTTAAGTAATGACTGCACTGAAGTCCAATTCAACGAATCATTGAGATTACAGGGGTGCTTACAGGAGAGGGTGAGGGAAGCGCAGATGAGGGGCTCTCTAAAGGTGCATGGGTGAGGGGTCACTCACAAGCCTGTGGTGACTCCAAAGGCAGCTGCGTTAGGAAAGCCCACCCAGCACAGAGAGCCTCAGGAGACACGCGTACACCTGCAGGGACCTGGCTGCCTGGTCAGCGCTGCGCCTCTCTCTCGGGCCTGCCTTCGGGGCAGCGGCGGCGGTTCTCCCTCAGGACTCGCTTCTCGCCCTCCTCTAGTTAGTCCTTCTCACTGCTGTTGGGACTTCTCCGAGCAGCTGCAGTCCATAGCAAGATTTCCCTTCGAGTGGCTGCAGTTCTTGCCTACTTGTGGCTCGCTTCTTGCTCCCAGGACTTCTCCTCACTCTCTAGGCTGGCAAGGACTGGCACATGGGCTACAATTGCCAGGTACATCCAACCCCTGCTGCTCTGGGGCCTGAGGGCCTTTAAATCTCTGAGATGTCACTGGAGGAATAGCTCAGCAGTTAAAGCGCTTGCCTAGCAAGCTCAAGGCCCTGAGCTTGATTCCCCAGCACCACATAAAGCTGGGCATGGTGACACATGCCTGTAATCCTAGCGCATGGGAGGCTGAGGCAGGAGGATTGCCGTGAGTTTGAGGCCAACCCGGGCCCCACAGTGAGTTCAGAACCTGAACTGCAAAGCGAAACCCTGTCTCAAAAAAAAAAAAAAAATCCCTGGGATGCAGCATCTGCACATATACATAGCATCTTGATCATTTTCATCTCCCTTCCCATCCCCCCATGCATTCCTTTTCTCTCTCTCAAAATCCATATTCCTATTTTCTTCCATCACTCCTTCACTTTGCTCTTTTACTTTTTAATAGATTGATTTTCTCCTGAGAGACTATGAGATACATAACATATGTCTGACTCATCTCATGAGCATGATGGTCTCATGACCTATATGCCTATAAATGACTCAAATTTATCCCCATGGCAGATTAGTACCCCATTGTGTAAATACACCACATCTTTTTTCATCCATTCGTCTGTTGATGGACGTATGGGCTGCTTCCAAGATTTAACTATTACTAGTTATGCTGCTATAAACATGGGTATGCATGCATCACTGTTGTATGATGACTCTAACTCTTATGGGCAGATACTCAGAGGAGCTACAGCTGAGTCAAATGAGATATCTATCTGCAGTTTTTTGAGGAATCTCCCTACTGCTTTCCATTGTGATTATACCAACAACACACAAGGGTTCCTTTTTCCTCACAGCCTCACAAGCATTGGCTGCTTTTTGAGTTCTTCATATCAGCCATTCTTATCAGAATAAGATGGAACCTCAGTGTTTTGATTTGCATTTCTCTGATTACTTATGATGCTGAACATGTATTTATTGGCCATTCAGACTCTTCTGAGAAGTACCTGTCTACTCACTTCAATTGCCCATTTTTTTTCCATTGGATCTTTTGTTTGGGGATCTATTTTTTTTTTCAGTCCTTTATATTCTAGATAATAGTCCTCTGTCCAAGGAGTAGCTGACAAAGATTTTGCTCATGCTGATGGTTCTCTCGTCACTTTGTTGACTATTTCCTTTGCTGTGCAGAAGCTTTTTATTTTGATATAACCCCATTTGGTGATTCTTGATGTTTTCCCATACACATTGGGTATTTTTTTTTAAATAAAGCCCTTGCGTATGCCCTCAAGGATTTTGTCTAATTTATCTTCCGCGGGTTCATTGTTTCCATTTTAATATTTGAGTCTTTGATCCATTTTCATCTGCTTTTGGTTCATGGAGAAAGATGCGGATCTACCTTCATTCTCCTGCAGGTGGATAACCACATGCAGAAGCACCATTCATTAAAGAGGCTGCCTTTTCTCCAGCATATGTTTTTGGTCCCTTTGTCAAAGATAGATGGCTGAAGGTGCTCTGGCTTATCTCTGCATCCTCAGTTCTGCTGCACTGGTCCACATGTTTCACACTGTAACAATACCATGTGGGGTTCTTTTTTATCAGGATTTGAATTTCAGGTTAAAATGGCATTGTCATTCCTGTTTTCTAAAATCCTTGGATCTATGTTTTGCATTGGAGCGCTGTGGCCATTGTCCCTTATACCCCCACCCTCCACCCCGGTTCTCTCACCTTCACATGTGACTGGCTGGTTCTCACATTCCCATCAACTCTAAATCTGGAGCCTACCATGAACAACTGAGGTCTCAAAGCAACTATTATTGAATGCAAGCCCTACTAGGAGTGGAACACTTCTCGGCCCCCTGTGTGACCACGGGTAGGGCCCTTGTCCTCTTCATTGCTTTGAGACCTCAGTTGTAAAAACATGAAGCTCCTACAAATGTACACTTGGGGAAGAATAAGATTAATCTGGCCAATCTCCGTGTCTGAGATTCTCTTGCTCTCTCCAGGTCACTCGGGCTGTGCCCTCCCCACACATGTGCTCTCAAGGGAGCAGATACGTGATGAGAGCCTTGGGAGTAGAGGAGACAGGCTAACAGACACAAGCAGGGCCTGTTGGCCTTCCACCTGCTGTCCTCAAAGCACTGAGGGCCTGTAGTCCACCCGTGAAATCTTTGGTCACAGACGTGGTTTCACTGGATGATGATGACATCACAGACCTCCAAGTTTCCGTGGCGAGGGAACCACTCAAACAAAGACAAACTTCCCTACCATGTCTCTAGTAGACATCAGTGTGTTTGGTTGCCTGAAGAGAATGTTCAACTATATCTTCCATATTCGTGCTAATTAGTCATCTGTCTCCTGGGAGCGCTGTGCAGCTGGTGAGCCTCATGGGCTACCACGTGCTCCTTTTGTGCTTGCCCAGCATACCTCCAAACTTCACTAGTCATCTGTCCCCTGGGAGGGCTATGCAGCTTGTAAGTCACCACAGGTCACCACATGTTCCTTTTGTGCTTGCCCAGCATGCCTCTGAACTTTTCCAGTTATAAGTAAAACCACAGCCTGGTTCCAACTCAAGGACCCAGCACGTTTCTGCTCATTGCAGAGAGCAAGGGACAGGTCATCTCTGGACAAGCGTTTAGAAAGGTTCTACTTTTTCTTAGTTTAGCCTTCCTCTTTAAGCTACAAGAGCTGAGTGCAGTGACGCACGTTTGTAGTCCCAGTTTCTCAGGAAGTGGGGGGAGAGAGGAAAGCCTGCATTT
This sequence comes from Ctenodactylus gundi, assembly GCA_004027205.1. Classification (NCBI taxonomy): domain Eukaryota; kingdom Metazoa; phylum Chordata; class Mammalia; order Rodentia; family Ctenodactylidae; genus Ctenodactylus; species Ctenodactylus gundi. Next base: position 30,833 of record PVKB01005070.1, on the reverse strand, counting down.
AGGACTTGAAAGTAGGCACTGAAACACAGTGAAACCCCATCTTAAAAAAGCGCTTCCTTCATGTGCTTTCTCCATTAGCTCAGCAGTAGCCTAGTGTGCTTTTGTTGTCAAGTGATCAATCGGGCACTTTGAGTTACTGCTGTTGAAGGTCTCTCAAGAACTTCACCTTCAACTCAGGGACCTTTTTCATGCTGCCACGGAGACACCCACATCGGCCTCCTCAGCCACATCTGTGTCTAAACAGAGTACTGGGGAGAAGGACGGTGTCATAGAGCTGGAACAGAAATCCTGAGAAGTGCTGCTAAAGCTGAGGATGTGAGGAAGGAGTGTCCCATGACACTGGGCTGCTACAAGAAGGCTCTTTAAAGCTTGTCCTGGTACCCAGAAAGACTGGGTCTCACCCATAATTATCTTAAGGTTCTATTGTTCTGTGTCAGAATGGGGAACAGATGTCCTGGTCTCCTGCTACTGTTACTTCCACAGAAGCCAAATGCTTTTAAAGCAAGTGGTAATGGCTTGGATCTGGAATGTCCCCCCAGGGCCTCATGAATCAGGGTGTTGTAAGTTTTCTATGAATTTCATATGCTGTTAGGAGGTGGGGCCTGGGTTGGAGGGGTAGATTACTGTCAGTGTGATAGACTCCTGATAGTGGCAGGTCACTGAGGGTGTAGCCTGGAAGGATGTATCAGATTTTTTTTTAATTTACAAGAGTGAATATTTGTTTGCCAATATTCCAACCAAAGGCTAGATCCCTCTCTTGAGGGAAAACTTTCATGAATGGAGTTTGGACCATTCTTACCACATAAAGCCCAGTGAAGCAAAAAACTTGAAAGACACTTTGAAAAACAGTCTGTTTTAAAATCTTAGATTTTTGTAAACTCTTACCCAAATAGTTTATAGCTGTTCATTGTACCAACTAATTTGGCATGGATTTTTAATCTCATTGTTTTTGCCAAAATTATTCTTTTTATTAGTATGTATTTGTGAGACTTAATCACAATCAGCTTGAGAAATTGGTGCATTACCCATTGCACCTGGATGACTTTATTTCCTTTTCCTCTTCATGCTCTCTCATCTCTCCCTTCCCCCCACATGCCCTTCTCCTTTCCACAAAATCTATCTGCCTGTTCCTACTATCACTCTTTTGCTTTTTTTACTTATTCATACACTGAGTTTCTCACATTAGAGAAACCATATATAGTACTTCTGTCTGATTTATTTCACTAACCATAAGGATCTCACAATGTGTCCATTTTCCTACAAATGACTCCAATTTATCTTTATTTATGGCAGAGTAGCACTCCGCTGTATATAGACCCACATTTTCTGTACTGTACATCTGTCGATGAACATATTGGCTGCTTCCAAGATGTAGCGATTATTAGCTGTGCTGCTATAAATGTGAGTATGCACGTATCATCGTAATATGATATCTTGAACTCTTTCAGAAAGATACTCAGAAGAGGTATAGCTGGCTCAAACAGAATTTCTATTTCCTTTTTTGGAGGGGGGATTTCCATACTGATTTCTATAAGAGTTATACCAGTTTACAGTCCACCAACAATGTAGAAGTGTTTGTTTTTCTCTTCAGTCTCGCCAGTATTTGTTTCTTGAGTTCTTAACAATAGCCATTCTTACTGAGGCAAGATGGAACTCAGAGTTCTTTTGGTTTGTATTTCTCTAATGGCTAAAGGTGCTGAACATTTTTTCATGTACTTGTTGGTCATGTGAATTTCTTCTTCTGAGAAGTCTCTATTTGTTTCAATTGTCTAGTTTTTTATTACATCTTTTTATTACATCTATTTTTTTTCAGTTCTTTGTATATTCTGTATAATCTAGATATTAATCCTCTGTCCAAACAGTAGCTGGCAAAATTTTGTCTCCATTCCATTGGTTCTCTCTTCACTCTTTTGGCTATTTTCTTTGCTTTGAAAATGCTTTTTAATTTGGTAAATCCTATTTATTGATTCTTGGCATTATCTCTTGTGCAACAAGTGTTCTGTTGATAATGTCTTTGCCTCTGCTTACGACTTCAAGGGTTTTGCTGAGCTTATCTTTAGTACACCTTGTCTTCTAAGGTCTCCTGCAGGTTATAACTATATTATGCTTCTGTACTTTATAACTATGAAATAAATGATGCAATGCCAGGAATGATGCCAATCCCTCTCTGATCCTTGGTATGACTGAGGCATATTGGCAGTGATTGGAAGGCTCTGTTTAGGACAAGATCCAGGCCAGCCCTTTAAGAAATAGAAAACCTCAATCCAGAGTGTAGCTCAGTGTATATTATGTGCATACAGTACACAGGCTGAAGGTTCAAGTCCGACACTACAAAAATTTTTTGAGAAGGGCCAGTTATATTTTTCCACCGCTGTTTGTGTGTGTAGTATGTTTGTGTGTGGAGGGGATGTCCAGATTAGGACTATGAAGATGCTTAACTATTGTCAGTCTAGAAATCCATCTGTCCATTCATTTAAAAAGCACTTTCTAAGCACCTGTTACATACCATCTACTACACAAGTTGCCTGAGGTATATTGGAGAATGAGCTATTAGAAGCCCACTCCTCAAGGCACCACCAACTAAAGGAAGAGACAGACAACAGTCACAGAGCCTGGTGCTGGCGGTCAGTGGAAGAGTGCCTAGCAGGTACAAGGCTCTAGATTCGAACCCCAGCAACACACACACATGTACACACACACCACAGATTATTGTAACTGATCTCTAGAAAAACAAACATCCTGAGGCTGGAGTGATGATAGACGCCATGTGACACAGGTAGCCAGGGAACGCCCTTCTAAAGAGCAGACATTTTCAGTGAGAATGGAGACAGTGTCGTTGAGGAACCAGAGGGTAAGAATTCCTGAAATTATACCTGTGAAGACCCTGAGATAGAGCCAGGCAGGGTGTGTGCATACTTGTAACTCCAGGGCTCTGAAAGCAGAGTGACAGGATAATCTTAAGTATGAGCACAGCCTGGTCATCCTATCAACTTAGTGAGACCCTTTTTCAAGATAAACGAAAATAGCTGGGGATGAAGCCCAATACAAAAATCCTGGGTTCAATACCCAGTATGGTCTCCCCTGGACCTATAAAAGGTGACCCTAAGGGAGCACGGTGCTGAGCTGGTCTAGAAGCATCAGAGAACCTAGTGTGGCCTGGAAGGAAAAAGAATAATGGGGCATGTCACTAAAAAGCTAGAGAGGCCTTGCCTTCTTGGGTGAGAAGTATGGATCTTGTTTTAGGTGTGAAATGAAGTTATAGGTGCAATATAAAAGAGGTAGAGAAGAAATCTGGTGTAGACACTAAAAAGATCATCTTACTTGCTATAAGCCATGGCAGTGAGGGTCTGCTGTTCCAACAGAATGTCTCTCCCAGGAGTTAAGGGTACAGTGATCCTGGGAAATGGAGGGGAGGAGGGTAGTTAGCAGTGAAGGACAAGCATAGTGCTGCTGTTCCACACACAACAGCCTAGAACAGGAAGCAGCATGTTCAGCCATTCATAAGCCCCAGTCCTATGGGAACCATCTCACACCATGGACAACACACTGTCCTGAGGGCCTACAGCAGCAAGACTGTTGGTCTTCCCCTGACATGCATACTTATAGGGTCAGGAAAGATCTTCTAACCCAGGAACTTCATTAACCTGGGCTAAATGAAATAGGCACAGGCCCTGGGCTACATAGCATCCCTTTGAGAGTCCTATTTAAAGAACCCAGTCCTTCTCTGATCCTTATTATGACTGAGACAGATTTGTAGTGACTGGAAGGATCAGATGGGCAATTTCCAAACATAAGGAACTCTAGTTCTCCTGAAGCTCATAGGGACTAGAGATCCCCAGCATTCCTAACAGTTCAAGACACTTTCTAAGTTAAAGTCTTAACATCTGTTCTTTAAAATGTTTTTTCCATAGACAAACAGTGGCAAGCTAGTATAGTATCAGCTACCTGAGAGGCTGAGGGAAGAGGATCACTTCAGCCAAGAGTTGGAGGACAGCCTAGACAATTAGATGGAGGCCTATCTCTAAATTAACAAATTAATAGATGAGTTAATCAATAATGATCAAATAGTGAACAGTGATCAATTAATGAATCAAATAATGAAAAGCTTCTCACAAACAGTTCATAGGAAAAAACAAGAGACAGAGAAACATCTAAAATGATATCATGGGTTGCAATCAACAAACTCAAAAACCTGGAAAACTCACTCAGACACAGCAGTACATGCCTATAATCCTAGCACTCAGAGGCTGAGGCAAGAGAATTTTAAGTCCAGCATGGGTGGCCAATTTAACAACTTACGGTGACTTTATCTCAAGACAAAGAAATACAAATCAAAAAGGCCTAAAGATGTAGGTTGGTGCAAAGGTCAGAGGTTCAATATCCAGACTCACAAAAACATTGAAAACTCTAAGAATAAAAACATGACTTTTTTTTCAAAATCAAAGCAAGAAATTGGAAGAGAGAAAATAGTAACTTTTTATATTATCATAATTCAAATAATTAACTTTTTATAAAATTGGTTTCACATGCTTGTAATCCCACCTTCCCAGGAGGTTAAGGCAAGTTAAAGACCATTCTGGGAAATTTACACAGATCCTATTTTAAAATAAGATTTTTAAAATAGCTTATAATGTAGGTTAGCATTTCCTTTCAATTACTGTACTACAATAAATAAATAATAAATAAGCAAACATAAAAATGTGTGCATGAGAAATACCTTATGATACTAAATAAGTTATTAACTTTTAGGGGCCATAATATTATGGCTTTTTTAAAAATTAAAAAGGAGGTCCTTATCTTTTATGGATGTATTCTTAAATAAAATGAAAATCATGAAATCATGGCCATAATTTTTTTCACTTTTTTTCTTCTGGTGACTAGGAATCCAACCCAGGGCCTCAAAGACGTGATCTGTAGCAGCTGGGATAATAGCTCCATGATAAAAATATGTGCTTATCATGTGAGGCTGTAGGGCAATTCCCAGCACAAAAATAACACTAAAAATAATAACTTACAGAAAGGGGTGAGTTAGACTATAAATGAAACTAGATGGGCCATCATGTGATGATTGTGGAAGCTAGTGACAGATAACTGGAAATTCAATATATCTATAATTTTTAAGTGGGGAGTTCTGGGGATTGAATACAAGGTGTTACACATGTATTAAACTCAGTCTACTCCTTCTAACATTGAGCTATTCCCCAACAGATCTCATCATTTTTTTTTTTTTTTTTTGAGACAGGGTCTCACTCTGTAGCCCAGGCTGGTACTGAACTAAATAGGTCACCCAGGCTGGCCCTGGACTCATGGTCTCAGCCTCCCAAGTGCTGGGATTCCAGGCATGCATTATGTGGTGCTGGGGCATGAACCTAAGGGTGTGCGCTTGCTACGCAAGTACTTTAACCACTGCGCCATTCCTCTGGCCCCCATTTCTTCATTTTTATATTTGAAAATTTCCCTAATTAAAAGTTAAAAAGAAAGCCAGGAATGGAGTTACATGCCTGTAATCTTGGCCCTTGGAAGGCTGAGGCAGAATTCAAGGCCCGCTTTAACTACATAATGAGGTCCTATCATTTTAAAAAGCAAGCAAACAAAAAGAACAAAAAGACGAAACACCTCAGTTGCAATCTGATGCTCACACAGAGAGCTCAGATGCTTAGTGTGAGGCAGTTGTGGCAAAAACAGAGTCAAGGCATTCATCTGCCCAAATAAATGAAGGACACAAAGGCCTAGGAGGCAGCACAGTCACACTTCCATAAACCTCTCAAAGCGGTGTGTGATGAACAGGCATACACAACGTGGCTGCGACAGACCTTTTTAATCCTGGCTCACAAGTCCTCCCCCGACGCCCTGTTTCCTCACTGGGTGGATGCGCAATTACCCGGAGGGAATCTAGAAAGAGCCGTTTCGGGTGCAGTATCGCTCTACGGCTGTTTTAGTTTCTGTGACGTGATGTCCGGTTTCTCCCCCCACACCCCAGCCTCCTTGGCGCATGCTCAGTACGAAGCTCACGAGATAGCGGTCAGGGAAGTTACGGAAGCACCAGGAAGTTACAGAAACAAGGCCAGGTAGTCACAGTTTTATGGCGTCTTGTGAAAATGAACCACGTTGTATTTCTGACAGGACCCGTGACGCCAGGCCGAGGAGGGAGGCTTTCTGCACCAAACTGAAACTGGGATGGCTCTGCAATGGCGGCGCCTGTCAGCCTGTGGTGTACATGAGGTAAGCAGCCAGAGACCGCAAGCCTGACCTTGAAGCTGTAAGATCCAAACATGCTGCGTAGAAGTTTGATGAGGATGAGCTCCAGGTACTTGGGTAGCCAACATTTCCGAATGGTTAGGCCCGCGTGATACCTGGAGACTTCTTCCACTTCACTGTACACCCCAGCAAAGGGCAGGCCCCACTGGGTAATCAGCAAAAGATGTCTAGATAATGAAGGTAAGAAGTGGGTGCCCTTCCTGGTGAGAGGGACAGCAGCTGGACATGGAGGGAATGGAGGACCCTCCATAGGTCTTGGTCAAGAGGGCATCACTGTGTCTGTGGGCCTGCACTGAAGCACACTTTCTGAGAAATGGAAGACAATATTAAAACACACACACACACAGCTTTTTGTGAGCAAGACTGAAAGGACTGAATGGGATAAAACATTAAAATTGGTACCACAGTTCTGGACAACCAAATCTCTTTGGTTGCCCTCATAGTCACCATTGCCAAATTCCCATGCTTCAGGAAGGAAGAGAAACCAGCTGCCTAATGAGGGCCAAGTACAATGAATTCTATTTGTGTGCTTGCTATATGCCCCTGGTATGGTGCCAGGTATGGTGAGACAGTAGCCCTGGCCTCACTGAGTTCACTTGCCAGATCAGCAACAAGCAATCACCCCAGATTGCACAGGGGAGGAGGAAGAGATAGGAAGGCACCCAGTAAAACCTGATCTGCAGAGAATGGAGAGGAATCTGCATGTTCCTGTTTATAGAGAAGGTAAGTCACCGAAGAGGGTTTGGATTTAGCAGTGTGTTTCATGACCTTCTCTAGAGAACTGAAAATCACAGTTCAGGGCAGGGGATATCTGAGTATCACCAGGAGCACATGGAGAGTCTTGCTGGAAACAGCTCCAGTACTCCAGGCTCTCCAGTTTGGCCTCTTCCCACTGCAGCACTAACTCAAAGATGAAGGACAAAGCCAGGCATTGTGGCACACACCTGTAACCCCAGCACCTGGAGGCTGAGGGAGGAGGATGACAAGTTCATGCCTAGCGTGGACAACTTAGTAACTGGCCAGGACATGTTCCAGATGATCCAACTAGGGCCACAGAGGCAAATGCTTTAAATGGTGATGGGGATCTTCCATTGCTTCCAGCAGGGCTCATACTTTTTTCTTTTCTTCCTTTTTTGAGCTACATCCAAAGCCCCCTTTCATTGTTATTTTGAGATAGAGGCTCACTAAGTTGCTAAGTTGCCGAGATAGGACTTGAGCTTATGATCCTCCTGTCTCAGATTCCCAAAGTGCTGGGATTCCAGGCCTGTGCTACCAGGCCTGACTGAACTCATATGTTCTGTGAGACATACTTCTATGCACAGACCTAGCCTCTTGGGGACTGGGAAGCACCCAGTGGCGCTGGCTAACAATTATGATTTTCCTCCCACCCTGCAAGATTATATTCACATGTCAGTGAAGATAGACGTTATGGGGAATTCAATGCCACTGACTGTCATCAGCTTTGTGACTTAGCCCTGCAACTGAGCTGGGGTGCTAGCAATTAATCAAAGGCAAAGCCTTCCAGGAGTAGCATCCTTAACAAGAAAGCCTTTGCCTCAACAAGGATGATATTGGCTGCCTTCAGTGGGATCCTAGAGCACAGATATCCCTGATGTCCTGGGTGGGCAAGCACCTTTTTTTGTAGGAGGTGTGGACTGCCCTGTCACCTCCCTGAGGACCTGGGGAACTGACTGTGGCTTGGAAGGATAAAATACTAGCCACAAGTGAAAGGTAGTTTTTCACATGACACATGAACACTAAGGTGGACTTTGGATACTGACTTGGTATCAAGTTGTGGTTTCTAATAATAAATTGTTTTCATTAACTCCCATGATGACAATTACCACCAAAACAGAATTCGGAGGATTCGGAACATTCACACTCCAAACCAGCACATTTAGATTAAAGGATCATTTGATTGTTTTTAGTGCTAGAACTAAAACCAAGGGCCTCAGGGATGTTAGGTAAACACTGTACCAGTTAGTTATGACCCCCATGCTATTATTTGCCTCTATTACCAGAGAAGAATGAAATGATCAGCTTCTCATTCTGTCATGTGTTTTGAAGTTCACAATCAAAGGAGCCTATCAGTTACACTTTGAAAAGTCACTGTAGACCCACATTTTGCCTTGGAGCATCTTGAACATCACATACTTCCCAAGTGTGATGGATTTTATCAGCCTACATCTGGAGCCTGCCATGAACACGAAGCTTTACTGTTGGTCAGAAGTCTTCTCTGCTACCTGCATGACCTTATGTTGGCTCTTTTACGCGTAAGCTTTTTTTTGAGACCTATTGAGGGGGTCTCCTTGGGAGGTTACCAGATCCATGGACTCTTGCAGGGTTAAGAATAAAGCAGATGGAATCTGAAAATAATGCAAGCAATGGCTTATTTAACTAAAAAGAAAGAAGAAAGAAAGAAAGTAAAACCCTTTGCAGAGAAGCTAAGAAGTAACCTATGCAAGTCTCCATTAGAGAAAAAGAAAAGCTCCTGGCCAAAAAGACAGGAGGAAACCTAATCAGGTCTTCCCAAGAGAACGAGAAAAAGAAACAAAGAGAAACTTCCTGCAGAGAAGCCAGGAGAGGTTCCTAGTGATATCCATCAGGGTGGGTTTGAGGCTCCCCTATAGAGACCCAGAAGAAAGGTGGGCCTGGGATAGTGAGATGGCTCTCAGTGATTGGTTCTTTCATGCATTTGTAACTGGAAAACTCCAGGACTGCCTCAGGGAGTCTGAAATTCCTCAAGAAAGAAGAAGTATAGGGGGCTGGAGGAATGGCTCAGCAGTTAAAGCACTTGCCTAGCAAGCACTCAGTCAAGCTCTAAGTACTCAAGTTCAATTCCCCAGAACCACATAAGGTGGGTGTGGTTGTACATACCTGTAATCCCAGCACTTGGGAGACTGAGACATGAGGATTGTGGTGAGTCCCAGTGTGGTTACCTTGCTAACTTTAGGAAAATTAAACTTTTTTTGAGACTGGGTCTTTCTGTGAAGTCCAGGCTGGTCCTAAACACACTGTGTAGACCAGGCTGACCTCAAACTCATAGCAGTTCTGCTGTCTCAGCTTCCCAACTGCTGGGACTATAGGCATGTGCCACCACACCCAATTTATATGGTGCTGGGGAATCCCACTCCAGCCTTGCACTTGCCTAACTAGTCCTGAAAAATGAAACATATTAGCCACTTGGCCTGGGAAAAGTGAGAAACAACATCATCTGAAAAACTGCAACTGAAAAAAAAACAGCCTTTGAGAGGAGGGGGTCCAACAGACACCCTATTTTGTACTTTTTCTTTGCTAAACTCCTGGCTTTCAAGATTCATGTTATAAAAACATGAAAGTTCTATGAAATTACATTTGAGGCAGACCAACATTAAGAAGAGACTGTCTTTGCTTTTATTCTTTGCAACTGGAATGTCTTTCCTCTGCATATGTCCAAATCTCACTTATGTTTCCTGTCCTCATCCAGAGAGCCTTCTTTGTCTCCTGACACAATCTCACCCAAAATGGTGACTGCTTAGGATCAGAGCCAAGAACCTCTCCGTGATTCATGTCGATTCTCTGGCCGATCTCAGAATCTGGGATTCTCTTGGCCTCAGGTGGTCACTGGGGCTGTGCCAACACACAGATGTGCTCCACAAGGAATGGATATGAGTAGAAAAGCCAGATACACAGGATTGGGCAGGAGTCCTCTGCCTTCTCTCTACTCTCCTCCACCAAACACTGAGGGCCTGAAACCTGTCCCATCAAGTCACTCATTCCATAGGTGACATCACTGAGTAGTGATGACATCATAGAACTTATTTCCATGGCAAAGAAACTACACAAAATGGGGAAACTTCCCTACCAGTTCTTAACTAGACATCAGTCTGTTTGGTTTCCTTAAAGAAAATGTCTCACCTGATCTATACTCACATCTATTCCATAATGGGAGGACAGCACAGCAGGTAAGCCTAGGCCAGACACCTGGCCTTGATGTACACACAAGCACAAGGGCTTCCCATGGTGTTCCTTTTGTGATTTTTTTTACCTTTGAACTATGCCAGTTCTGAGTGGGACCAACAGTCTATTGCCTATCCAATAACCCAAAGTCTTCCTGCTCACAGCTGAGGGCAAGGAACATCTCATCATTGGGAAAATGTTTAGAAAGGCCCTAATCTTTACCAACTTAACCTGCCCCTTTGGGCTACAAGATGTTTCCTTCATATTTGCATATAGTTGATTGAGTATGTATAGTCTCAAGTACTCAAGAGGCGGAGGTGAGAGGATCGCTTGAGCTCTAGATTTTGAGAGCAGCCTGGAAAATATTGTGAGAGTTTCTCAACTGAAAATAAAAGCTTTCTTTTAATCAGACTCTTAGTAAAAGCTAATGACACTTTTTCTTCCAAGTGATAAGTGACCCCCAGAGTGGGTACCCTTTTCCTGGCCCGCAAGTCAACAACACACACCTGAAAGCTCAGGCCCGGGGGCCCCCAACTGCAAAGAGTTGACACAGTCTTTCTATATTAAACCCCAAGCATCTACCCCTTCCAGTCAGCCCTACCTCCCAATAACACACAGTTCTAAAAGAGACTTTTGGAGGACACTCAAGATCCAAACCATAGCACCAATGTTTACAGCAGCAAAACTTATAATAGCTACATCTTGGGAGCAGCCAAAATGTACATAAACAGATAAATGGATAAACAAGATGTGGTATATTTATACAATGAAGTACCACTCTGTCACTAAGAGGTAAACGAGTCATTATAGGAAAATTTCTCACCTTGAGATCATTATGATTAAGGAAATGAATCTGACACTGAAGGTTAATTATCACACGGTTTCTCTAGTATGAGAAGACAAGGGTGAGAGGGTGGGAAGAGGAATGGGAGGTGATATGTAAATTAATAAAAAGAAGACAAAAGTATAAGAAAGTAAAAGAGCAAGATAGAAGGAAGAAAAAGACGCAAAATGGACAATAAACGTTTTTAAATTACAAAAGAAGAAGAAGAAAATAGAGTGATGTGAGATGCCCTGTACACAAGATTGTCAGGGAAAGATTATTTAAGAAAGGGATATTTCAACAAAGATGGAAACGAGAGTTATGTGAGGAGCTGGGAGAAAAGCATTGCTGGAGGAAATACATTTCTAAAGACAGAGTCAGGAATAGTGCGTGCAATCCCGGCTCGCGAGTTGCTGAAGCAGAAAAATTGAGTTTGAATCCAGCTGGGACTACAAAGCAAGGCATTGTCTCAAAAAAGAAAGAAAACAAAACCACGATAGGAAAGCGAAAAATAGAGACAGAGACAGCACGAATACCCTGAAGTAGAAAAGAGGTTGCCTACTGTCTTAGTTCATTGCTGGAACAGAATATCCGATATTCATAACTTAGGTGAGGAAAGGTTTATTTTAGCTTACAGTTTCAGCAGGTCTCGTGGTATCTGGCCTTGGTGGAAACACATGGCAGGGACCTGACTGGGGGGAAGCTGCTCATGGCACGGCAGACAGGAAGCCAAGTGAGGGAGGAAGGGCAATGATAATGTGTACCACTCCAGGTCCTGTCCCAGTAATCTGCCCCTGCTGGGTCACACCCAGTGTTGCACCCTTTCCAGGCCAAGCCACAGTGTTCTTCCCCTTCTGCCAGGCTCCGCCTCTTAACAGCACACGGTTCCATAGGTTCTCCACAACATCCAAATAGATGTAGCTCTGGGGAGATGTTCTAGATCCAAACCACCACACCGGCTGCGCAATTCTATAAGCTGCAAAAAGGCTAAGGTAGCTAGTAAGGAAAGATAGAGAAGACTGAAAGACTGAACATCTTAGAGTCATCTAGGTAAAAGCCACCAAAAGTGAGTAGAGCTACGAAAGCTGGTCAAGAAGCTTATGAGGGATTGCCTGAAAGCAAAAACTCTTTCAGCAAGTGAGCTGTTGGATAGCTCCTGTCCTGGGCTTTCTTTTTTATTTGGCCTCACAATCTTTAGTGACACTGTTCAGGTTCTAGCATCCAGCTTTCCTGTTACTTAGTCTTCAGCTGCACTTGATGGAATCTATATGCTATTCCAGTATCAGCCAGCCAGCCTGATGTCATACTGTTACACAGGTGGTGAGACACTAGGAGCCTAAGGGACAAACGGGGAGTCCAAAATAACATGTTTTGCAGTTATAGTCAAGGAACAAAAATCTCAAGCTGGGGCCATAGCTCAGTGGTGAGAGTGCTTGCCTAGCATGGGCAAGGCCTTGGGTTCAGTTCCCAGCACCACACAAGAAGTAACTGGGCTGGTGGAGCACGCCGGTCATCCCTGCACTGAGGAGGCGAGGCAGAAGGACTGCTGTGAGTCCAAGGCCATCCTGGGGTACAGAGCAAGACCTTGTTTCAAAATAAATAAATAAATTGATTAATCAGTTAAAATAAAATTCTTTCCTAAGCTTGTCCCATGATTAACGCTCTTGAGGGAACACTGACAATTTTTAAACAACCAGGAGATATTTTGTAATTACAAAGTGTGTGTGTGTGTGTGTGTGTGTGGTACTAGGGATTAAACCTAGAGCCTACATATTGAGTTAATTCCCAGCCCATTTTTTATGATTTACAGATATGGTCTTACTAAATTGCTATATCACCTGGGCTTTCAAAGCAAATTAAATGCCTAGGAATCAACCTAACTAAGGATGTGAAGGAGCTCTCTAATGAAAAATGGAAAGAATAAAAACAATCCCAAAAAAAGAAATTGAAGTGAATATTAGAAAATGGAAAGAAATCCCTTGTTCCTGGATAGGCAGAACCAATATTGTCAAACTGGCCATAATACCAAAACTGTTACATTAATTCAATGTAATCCTTACCAAAATACCAACAGTATTTTCTACAGAACTACAAAAATCCTAAAACTTATATGGAACCAGAGAAGACCTAGAATAGCCAAAACAATCCTAATCAACAAAACAAAAGTGTCAAGTTATATCAAGTTACGTTACAAAGCTATGGTAAGCAAAAAAAAAAAAAAAACAGTATTGACACAAAAACAGAGAATGTAGAGAATGTGAGAATGTAACGCTGGAAGAATAGCTCAGCCGTTAAAGCGCTGCCTAGCAAGGTCAAGACTCTGAATTCAATTCCCCAGCACCACAGAAGCCAGGTGTGGCACCTCACACCTGTAATCCCAGCACTTGGGAGGCCGAGGAAGGATTGCTGTGAGTCCAGGGCTACCCTGGGCTACACAGTGAGTTCTAGAGCAGTGTGGGCTACAGAGAAAGATGCTATCTCAAAAAACAAAAAAATGAGGATGCAGAGACAATTCTGAAAACTTTCAGCCATCTGATCTTCAACAAAGGGAAAGAAAACATACACTGGAGAAAAGATAGCCTCCTTAACAAGTGGTGCTGGGAAAACAGGGTAACCACATGTGGAAAAATGAAACTGGACTCACATCTTTCCACACATACCAAACCCAAATGAATCAAAGACCTAGATATCAAAATGGAAAAACTGACCTGCTGGACGGTAACGTAGGCAAGCCCTTGGGGACAAAGGCAAGGGCTTTCCCAACAAAACACCCAGTGCACACGACAGAACACCAAGAACTGATAAATGGGATTTGAACAGATTAAAAGCCTTCTGCACAGCAAAGGAAACAACAGAGTCAAGACAGCAATTCTTCAGAGAGAGAACTTTTACCTAAAACATACCAAGAACTGAAAAAAAAATTATACACCCTTAAGTAAAAGGTTCAATCAAAAAACGGGCAACTGAAATGAATAGGCAGTTCTTGGCAGAAGTCCAAATGGCCAATAAATACATGAAAAAAATGTTCAACATCTTTAGCCATAAAAGAAATGAAAATCAGAATAGCACTTAGGTTCCAACTAGCTCCACTAAGAATGGCCAGTGTCAAGAACTCAAAAAGCAGCAAGTGCTTGTGAGGTTGTGAAGAAAAAGAAGCCCTCCCATATTGTTGGTGGGACTGTAACTAGTGCACACATTATGGCAAGCAAGATGGAGATTCCTCAAAAAAAAAAAAAAGGAAAATAGGTATCCCGTTTGACACAGCCGCACCTCTCTTTGGTGTCTTCCCAGAAGTCATCACACAACAGTGATGCGTGCATACTCATATTTACAGCAGCATGATTTATAATAACTAAATCTTGAAAGCAGTAAGTATATCCATCAATGCATAAATGGATAAAGAGGATATAGTGTATTTACACAATGTAGTACTACTCTGCCATAAAGAAAAATCTGAATTATTTGTAGGAAAATAGATGCACCTTGAAACCATCATGCTTTGCAAAATGATTCAGATACAGAAGATTGAATATCACATGGTTTCCTTAATTAAAAAAAACTTTTAAAAAGTAAAAGAGAAATGGAAGAAAGTAAGGAGTTGAACTTTGTAGCGAGGGATAGGGGATGTGCAGGGAGTAAGGGGGTAGGAATGAGGAAGGGAAGTAAAATGATCAAAATGCAATATGTAACTATGCCATTTCTTAAGCACATTGTTATTATTATGTATCACAAATACATACTAATAAGAGAATATATAAAAATGCCCTGCAGACACTTAAACTTGCAATCCTTCTGCCTCAGCCTTCCAGAATGCTAGGATTATAGAGCTACACCACCAGACCCAGCTTTTCTAAAGTAACTTCTAAATAAATTGTCAATAAACATCATAATTACTCTAGCTCCCTAAACTCCAGGATTAACTCTGTGCACATAAAAAGATACTCAAACTTGCACTGAGCACAGAAGTCTTCATGGCACCACCTACCTCATTGCTCCAAATAACTATATATACTTGACAGTGAACTCTACATATACTTTTGCATGGCTGCCTATGTGTTTTACTGAATTCTTCTATAAAAAAAAAAAAGCTGGATGTAGCTCCTTGGGCTCAAACTCAGTCACAGGCATACGTGCCGCACATACACACAAACACACACACACACACACAGAGAGAGAGAGAGAGAGAGAGAGAGAGAGAGAGAGAGAGAGAGAGAGAGAATCGAGGGCTGTTTCCTCACAGCCTCAGCACACTGCTTCTCGGTGACAGGAACGTCTCAAGGCCCTCAGGACTGAGAGCTGCAGGGAAGCGAGGGGGACCTGTAACTGACATGAACAAGTTAAACTTAGTTTTTTGTTCTTGTTCTACATATAAGAGACTTCTCCAATCTTGTTCCTGCTGAGCCTATTCCCACTAACCCGCCTTTCCCCAGCCCAAATCAGGTGGCAGAATCTGCAGATTCTGACCCCGGAAGGACAGGGCATTTCCTTTTGCAGGAAAGGTTGAGCTGAAAATGGCTAATAAGCCAAACTTAGAGATACGTAAAATCTGTGTTCCCCCTTCCCTCTGCTCCTTTCTATAAAAGACGCTTACACATCCGCTCACAATGACATGATGATCTAAGGCAACAAGGACCCTTCAATTCCTTGGAGCTAGTTTTGAATGAAGTTTTTTTTTCCTTTTTACAAAATATAGCCTCTTTTGATTTGGTCAGCTGTGAGCAACGAACCTGAGCACTTGGGCCTAAGTTGCTGGGAACACTCCTGTTGAGCAGATTTCCTCTCCTACCTGTGGGACCTTGGGTAGGAACTGTCACCTCTTAGTTTTTTTGAAACCTCAGCTGTAAAAACATGAAGGTGCCTTCATTCTTCCCAACTAGAATGTCTTTCCTCCCCCCTTCTTCCCCCAAACTCACTGATGGTTCAAGGCCACCTTCAGGGAGCCTTCTGTGCCCCAGTGACCCACTCATATCTCTGCCTCTCCAACTGCTGAATGTTTGGGGTCAGAGCATAGTAGTTTGTCTCTAAGCTTTTTTGTTTTGTTTTGTTTTGTTTTGTTTTTGTGGTACTGAGGGTGAGCCCAAGGCCTTCACATTAAACTGGGCTGTGTGTGTGTTTGTTATTTTTTTGAGACTGGGTCTTGGGAAGTTACTAAATTGCCCATACTGGGCTTGAACTTGCAATACTCCTACCTCAGCCTCCCAAAGTGCTGAGATCGCAGGCCTGGCTCTGATGTTAATCCTGACTCTCTGGCCAGCCTGAGAATTTGGGATTCCATTGCCATCCTCCAGTCACTGGGGCTGCGACTTCCCAAATATGTGCTCCAAGAAAGTGGTTACACGACAGAGATACAGATAAGGGACTAGCAAGGAAGGCCTAGCTAGTGTCCTCTGCCTTCTACTCTCATCCACCGAACATTGTGGACTTAAAGCCAGCCATATATATGACATATTGCAGAGGTGACCTCACTGGGTAATGGTGACATCACAGAGCTCCTGGTTTCCATGGCAGGGAAATGACACAAACTGTGGGGAAACATTCGTGCCAGTTCTCTACTGGACATCAGACTGTTTGGTTGCCCAGAAGGAAATGCCTGGCCAGATCTTCTATATTCACGCTAGCTTGTCATCTGTCCCCTGAGCAGGCAGTGCAGCAGGTAAGCCTGAGTTAAAGAAGGGCACACCCACAACCTCACGGACCATCACATGCTCGCTTTGGGCTAATTTACCTACCACCCTCTAAACTTCCCTAGTCATATTTGAAACCAACAGTCTTATGTCTACTCGGACTCCCAGTGTTCCTGCTCCCTGCTGACAGTGACATCATCTTTGGGCAAATGTTTAGAAATGCCTTAATCCTTATCAACTTGGACTCAGTTTTGGGGTAGAATATGCTTCCTTCAGAGCTGGGTGCAGGTGAGCTTACCAATAATAGTGTCAGGTGAGTGCACAAATGCTCCCAGGTGAACTCACCAATGGTGCCAGGCAAGCACACCAATGTAGCTGGAAAGGTCACTTGAGCTTGAAATTAGTCTAGGGAATATAGTAACCCAATTTTTCAAAAACAATGCTTCCTTCAACTTCAGACCCTTCAGTGTTATATGCTTAGGAAAAGTCAGTTGTGCTTTTGGTGTCAGGTGATGAATGGACCAGTGTGAGGATGAGCTATTGAAGGCCTTTCACAAGCCTCACCTTCAGACTCAGAGACCTTTGCCATGCTACCGTGGAAGAACATAATTGAGACCTGTTAGCCACATCTCATTGTGAGCTGCTGAGTAATGGGTGAAATGGGGGTGTCATACAGCTGAGACAGAAAGTCTGAGGAGACAGAAAGTGCTGCTGAGACTGGAGATGTGAGGAAATAGCACTTCAGGGAGTTGGGTTGGTGTGAGAAGTCTCTCTGAGCCTAATCGGTCCCCAGAGACTAATCCCCAGAGGAGCGTCTCAACAACAATAACTTGAAATTCTCCTGTTCTCTAGGAATGGGGAACAAGATGTCTTGAGCTCCTACTAAAATTGGTCTCATAGAATTTAAGTGCTTTCACTGAAAGCATCCCTTACCAGTGGACCTACAGAAGTGACAATCCAGGGCTATCGCGAGGATGCCAAGTAGACAAGAAGACTTCAGCCAGGAAGGAACATAAGTCAGGGAGGTCCCTTTCTCATTCTCAGCTTCCTGTCTGCCCTAGGGTAAAGTGATTCTCTCCAGCTAGACCTCTGGTATGTGCTTCCACCATTGCCAGGCTGTGCATGAGCAGACTGAGACTTCTGAAACTGTGAGCTAAAATAAACATTTCCTGGCCTGGAGGAATACACAGTGGTTAAAGCTCTTACCTAGCAAGCATAAAGCCCTGGGTTCACTTCCCCAGCACCACATAAGCAGGGCATTATCCACATGCCCATAATTCCAGAAATCCCAGCACTTGGGAAACTGAGGCAAGAGGATCACCAGGTGTTTGAACCCAGCCTGGGCTACATAGTGAGTTCAGGACCAGCCTGGACTAGACATTAAGACCCTGTCTCCCTAAATAAATAAATAAATCTTTCCTCCCTTCAGTTGTGGGTATTGAGTGTAGTGTCCCATTAATAAAAAGGCAAGACACCAAGAAACCAAGGCTCCCAGAGGACCAGACACACTGACTGGCCTAAAAAGAGAATGTAAGCTGTGCCTAATTAACCAACCTGCCTTTGGAGTCCCCCAGTAAGAAATTTCCCAGGAGAAACTGTGGCAATTGTCAATCCAATTCTTCTGATTCTGAGGATCCCACCTCCTCTTGGAAAGATAAATATTAACATGGCAGCTACTTCTATGGAAGGACTGTCACCTTACTAATGATTTAGAGACAGCTGTGGTTATCAATGATGGTTAAAGAAATACTAAGAATCTAAATAACAATTTGGATTAATAGTTTGCAAATGACCCTCTGCAGAGACAGAAAAATAATTTTAAAATCCAATGCATTTGGAGTGTTCTAATTACTTAGATCCAGTATCAAACATGCCTTTGACAGTCAATAAATGGCAGAAGGGATTGGCCTGGTGGCATAAGCCTGTTCTCTCAGCACTCTGCGAGGCCGAGACAGAAGGATCACAAGTTCAAGCCCAGACTGGGTAACTTAGCAAGACCTTGTGTCAAAGTCAAGACTAAAAAAGGGCTGAGGATGTAGTTCAATGTGAAAGCCCTGGGCTCAATCACTAGTACCAAAAGAAAGAAAAGAGAACTTCTGATCAAGATGGTGGCTGATTAAGAGAGCTACAAAATGTCTCTTCACGGACTCACTTAAAAAGTTGAGAATGTAATTAAAAACTGCCTTTTCAACTTAGCTAGGACAGGAAAGAGCACATAAAAAATTGAAAGGAGACCACAGGAAGATCAGAAATACTGAAGACCCATCAGAAACAGAAGAAAATAGCAGCCCAGGAAGCAGCCCCAGGGCAACAGAACAGCCCTGAACCACTGGCATCCACAGAGGAAAGCCTGTCTGGAGCCCAGAACCTGAGTGTAGATCCAGGAGAAATGGGAAATCGCAGCAGCTGGTTCCCCAGCCTTCAAAAATGAGCCTGTAGGTAGTGCAAACTGCAAACACAATGCAAGCTTTCTGTAGAAAACACCTCCCGGAGCCTAGATTAGAAGCACTCAGCAGCTATAACAAACAGTGACATGAGCAGGAGCCATTTAAAAAAAAGAGCCCAATACAGAACTGTTTAAAGAAGACTTAGAAAAGCACATTAGAATTTTGGGGGACACCCTTAAACAATGCCTAGGAAGAAACTGGCATAAGAGACAGTTGCAGAGAGAAGAGAAAGGCCACCAATACCCTGAACAGCTTGGGCGGTAGAGGGCATACCTCTGAGGGTAGAGAGCCCCACCCTTAGGGGAGGGAACCCAGAAGAGGTGGGAGAGCTGTGCTGAGGGGGCTAGGAGAGATAATGACACTTCAGAGGCCATCCGACTAGTGGGTTCTCCCTCACTGCCTACTCCCAGCACAGAACTCAGAGGAATTTCAGCTCCCCTCACTCACCCTCCTACTCATTCAAAGAAATCTCTCAGCTAGGCCTTTAAAGTGAAGTTCCTCATCAACAGAAACATGGAAAGAAGACAAGGCAACAGGACACCCACAGACATGTCAGATGTCTGAAACCTGAGAAACTAATGTCATGGGCCCTGAAATAATGGAACTCATACAGAGGGAAGTCAAAAGTAAATAAATGAGTTCAAACAAGATATTCTCAAAGAAATAAAAGCAATGATCAGCAGACTTAAAGAAGAACTTACTAAACAAATTGTGGTCCTAATGGATACAAAGCTCACTGAGCATATAGAAGCCACAAATAAAAAGCTGGCTGAGGTAAATAAGGAAATGCAAGATATAAAGGAATATTTTGAGAGAAAAGTGGAAATTTTGAAAAGAAATCTAGCTGCAATTCAGGACATGAAAAATACATTTGAAAGAAGTCAACTCGAACATTGTGAGGACAGAATTTCAGACCTTGTAGTCAAGGCTAAGGAAACAAATGCTATATTTAGGCACAACTCCAAAATCAGAAATGAGCAAAGTAGCTGGATACAACAGATGGTCCATGATTCAAAGAGAACCAACCTCAGAATTACGGGAAGACAGCACCAAAGGTATAAAGAATTTATTGACTGAAATCATGCAAGAAAATTTTCCAAATCTAGGAAAAGAAATTAGTTTTCAGGTATAAGCTTATAGAACACCAAGTAACTTCAATCAGCAGCAAGACTCAACCATTGCGTGTCATAATCAAAGCTTTAGAAATACAACATAAAGAGAGAATATTAAAAGCAGCAAGAGAAAAACGTTAGTCTACCAAGGCAAACCCATTTAAATTACTACAGATTTCTCAATGCAAACTTTAAGGCTAGGAGAACCTGGAGCAAAATCTTTCAAGCTTTAAAAGACAGCAAGTGTCAACCCAGTTTGTTGTATCCAGCAAAATTATCCCTGAAAATTGAAGGAGAAGTAAAAAATTTTCATGTCCATGAATCCCTAAAGAAATTTATGACCACTAGCCCAGCACTGCAGAAAATACTTGACGGAGTCTTCAAGAGAAGCAGAGAGACAAGCAACACCAAAGAACATGAAGGAAAGGAAGCATCAAAGAGGAATTATAACAAAAATAGACATTAATAATTTGGTCGGTATCCTACTAAAACAGGGCCAGTTTTCTCATGAAATCTGTAAAACTTCCCCCCATAATTATTATTTTTATTAGTATGTTCATTTGTAAAACATAATATTACATTCAACATGGGGAATCAGTATAAAATATTCGTCTGTGAAATGAAACTTTTTCCGCATTTTATTGATATGGACAAGTGCAAAATTTAAGGTTTACAATGTAATTTTGTGCACATACATATCCTGTCAAGGTGACAAGGGCTTTCCCACTCTCTTTTTGTCCCTCCCATTACCCCCTCTCCCACCCTCCTACCACACCCTACCCCCCTCTTTCACTTTGTTTTTCATCTTAAGTTCCAGTCCAGCAGCGTGGAGGCTTTTATAGGCAAATGGAAGAAACTTGAGAACATCATGCTTAGTGAAGTGAGTCAGAAGCAGAAGGTGAAACATCAAATGGTCTCTCTGATATGAGAGTCCCAGAAATGAAACTTTTTTATGTGTATGATGTGCATAGATATTTAGCTGGGGGTGGAGTGGCAGAAGGCAGTGGTTTTGAGATATTTTTGGCTTTAAAAACAGTAAGAATTGGTGAATCAATGGTCCCTGGGGTGTTTTCCCTGAGCTGTCGTCAAGTGGTAAAGACAGTCACATACTCTTTGTCCAGTGGCTAAGAACTCAGTTGTTAGTTCAACCTGTGACTCTTGAAATTTATGTTTCAATTTCATACTCTGTAACTGAATTCGTAATGATTTCACTCATTTCTTCTTGCTCCTCTTTGGGAAAGAACTCTTTAAAAATTCTGAAATAACTAAGTATGCCATTATATCTATTGCTTTATATATAATATACTTTGTGATATAGACTTAAGTTCATTTAATGTAGTGATTCATTTATTCAGTATTTGAAATATGTTTAGCCTGAGAAATCTGATTGATATAATGATAACCTGAATGTCTTTTGTATAGCATCACAATTGATAATAGCCAAATCTTGGAAGAAGCCAATATGCCTGAGCACAGATGCCTGGATAAAGAAGATGTGGTATATATACACAATGGAGTATTACTCTGCCACTAAGAATAACAGATTTGGGTCATTTGTAGGTAAATAGATACACCTTGAGAACATTATGCTCAGCAAAATGAATCAGACCCAGAAAATTAAAATATCATATGGTCTCTCTAATATGAGAGAAACCATAAAAACTGTAAAAGACACAGAAGAAGATGTACATTGTGGAAAGGGAAAAAGAAAAAGGTAGGGTAAGAGAGTGGGAAGGGGAAAGGGAGGTGCTATGTAAATAAAAAAAAATTTTAAAGATGTGATACATATACACAATGCAGTGTATACACTCTGCCCTTAAGAATGACACATTTGAGACATTTTTAGAAAAGTGGATGCACCTTGAGACCATTATGCTCAGCAAAATGAATCAGACCCAGAAAGTTGATTATATGGTTTCTCTAACTAATGTAAGAAAACCAAACCATAAAAAAGTAAGAGGAGTGGAAGAAAGTAAGAAGATGGACTTTGTGGAGAGAGAAAGGGAAAGGGGGTGAGAGGATGAGAAGGAGAAAGGGAGGTGATATGTTAAAAAAAAAAGAACCAAATGAAGGTAACAGTGGGAGTTAGGGGAGGGGAGGTGTTGTGAGAGGGTCAAAAGGGGATGGGAAGAGATCACAATTTTGATGTGGTGTATATGTGCATAAAATACTTAAGTTCAATGCAAACCTTGTGTGTGTGTATTAATAAAATGGGGAAAATAAAAAAGAGAGAAAGAAAGAAAAGGAAAGAAAAGAAAAGGCATAAGGAAGGAGAGACATCCTTCTCCACAGAGCCTGGCCTTCTCTCCCATTTTCTGCACAGTCTGCTGAATGCATTATGGTCAGGCACAGACTCCATTGGGAGCTGGGGCAATGAACAGCCTCATAAAACCTAGAGACAAGAGAGACCCAAGAGTTCACCTTGGCTGGCCCACCTCTTTTGCAGAAAGGGAGCCAAGTACTCTACAACGAGGTGAGCCAGGTCTAACACCATGGGAGAACTGGTACCACAGCAGGAGTGAGAAGGGAGAACTTGAGCTCCTCTTGCACCGGCCAAACTTTGACCACAAAACCCTTGGCTAGGGAAGTTAGTGCAGGCGCTTCCTCAAAAGTCTGCTCCCACATGGTGCTCAGGACCCTGTTACCCTGGCAGTCACTTCCCCGGGCAGTTCTGGGGAAGCCAGACATCAGGGAGGCTAGCGAGGGGTTCAGTGTGATGAACTGCATCTGTTGCCTCTTACTGGGGACGATGTCATCCCCAGACTCAGAGGATTAGAAGAAAACTTCCTATGTGCTCATGGTTTCTGCAAGTCAGGAATTTAAACAGGCTTCTGTAGGAAGTTAGGTCTTTATTCTGATGTCCAGGGCCTCAGCTGCACCTGCAGAACAAAGCTGGAATCACCAGAAAATATCTTCACTCATAAGTCTGAGGGCTCATGCTTGCTGTTAGCTGGGGCCTTGATGGGCAGAACATCTGTCTGAGGTTTCTCTGTGGGGGCTGGTTTGGGCTTCCAGCACATGAAAGTTACTGGATTCCAAGAGTCAGTCTTTCCAGGGGAGCTAAGTAGAAGTCAACCTACAAGTCACATCACGTCACTTATGTGTATTCTCAATGCAGTCCTGAGGTCCCCCCAGGATCAATAAGGTGGGGGTGATCATCATGCCAAGATCAGATGACAAAAAAGAACCCATAGATACTGGGTCTGGGGTGCATACCTATAATCCCAGCACTCTGGGAGGTGGAGGCAGGAAGATTGCAATTTCTAGCCCAGCTTATGCAATTTAGCAACTCAGTGAGGCCCTATCTCAAAAACAAAAAACATGGGCTGAGGACCTGGTACCTCACACACACAAAAAGTGCCTGTGGAGTGGGAGATTGTGTTGAGGCCTTTGGAAAATACAGCTTATATAAGCAGTGTCTATGCAATCTGTTCAAATTCACTAATTTAAAAATATGTATTATTAACTGCCTGTTATGTACCTGATATGTTAATAAAATGAGGGGAAATAAAACAAGAGAGACAGAGAGAGAGAGAGTAGAGCCACAGAGAGAGAGAGAGAGAGAGAGAGAGAGAGAGAGAGAGAGAGAGAGAGGAAGAGGAAGAGGAAGAGGAAGAGAAGAGAAAAGAAAAAGTCAGGAGGAAGGAGAGACATCCTTCTTCACAGAGCCTGGCCTTCTTTCCCATTTCCAGAGAGTCCCTGTGTGTGAAGCCAGGGACATACATGGTAGCTGAAGAGATCCCCTCAGGGGGAACAGAAAAAACAAGCGGGTGCACTGCATGGTGTGTCCCTGGCTGCTGGCCCTTCCCTCGGAAGTGGCTGCCTCTGTGTGGGGGCACATCTGTGTGTCTCCACCTCAGCCCACAGCAGGGCAGGGAAAGGGCCTTCCGGCATTGCCATGGCAACACGGAGTCTGGGGCTGAGCCTAAGCCCATAATGCAGCCCACAGGGAGAGAAGTTTTGGGTCCACAGCACCCCACAAAGCAGAGTTACGGGGTCCCCACTGAACTTGACGCCAACATGAGGGTTCTTGTCCCTTTCCACATGTGCTTCCCTCCTGCTCCTGCCTCCCCCGTGCGGAGCCCCCTGACACTAGGCCTCCCCAGCTCCTTCAGGATCTCACAAAAGCCCCTGAACGGGCTTGTCCCCTGCCTCTCAAAGGTCCTCAATCTGCTATTGCCATTGTCATTTCCAACACACTCCCGGTGACTGTTGAAGGGCTCTCAGAGGCTATCTGACACTTGGACACCTCCAGTCACAGGCAGTCCACTCCCACGTGTGTTATTTGCTGACAGCTGGACCCCTTAGGAAGTTTCAAAATATATTCTCAAAACAACAGAGAATTCATCTTGGGGTCCTACTGCAACAGAGTGGCCCCCTGGCTCCTCCAAAATCACTGTGGACTAAAAGGTCTTTCCAATCAGGTCCACTACCACATACATGGAGACATTCAGGTGGGCTGGCACACAGATGTGCTGCATAGCTAGCAGCTTCCCAGCCCAAGAGAATGTTCTCATCACCAACCCAGGAAAGTCAGAAATGAAAAGCCAGAACCCAGGTGGTCTTATGGGGAAGCTTCCATTGCTATTGCAGCAATGGGAGACACAGAAAAGACAGCCCCCATGCCGGCTTGCTGGGGTTCTCCGTCACCACTCCAGCAAAGGCCAAAACAAAGAAGGCAGCAACCAGGCAGGCAAGGCAGAGTGTGACAAAGACCTAGGTTGCTCTAGCCCACACAGTTCTAGTGCACCGCCATCCCTGTCGCGACAGGACCCTGCAGAAGCTGGCCAGCAACCTATGAAAACCAAGGCCTCGTACCCTCCCTGCGGAATTGCGAGCAATGTGCTGAACAAACCAAGAGGATCTAGGCTTCCTCAGTCTGAAAAAAAAGTGAGAATGGGCTAAGCCAGGATCCTTCTGCTTAGGGTCTCATGGCAAAATAAAGAGCCCCACAGAGCCTTCAACCTGGAACAGGAATGGTGTATTCAGTAACAACCTGTTCCAACCCCAAGGCTTAAATGCTCCTTTCTTTCCAGCTCCTATGGCCCAGTGGGGTTCCTGCAGCTCAAATAATAATAATAATAATAATAATAATAATAATAATAATAACATGTTTGAACTAGAAATCTAGGCTGTCCAATGCTAATCTTCACACCTCCCCTTTTCCTTGAAATATTTTCCCAAATGGAGGACCTGGTCTTCTAAATCCTCTGCCTCCCAAGAGATATTTGGGTGCAGCCTCAGATGCTGTTATGTCTACAAGGAAGCCTAGAGGAACCAGGACAAGAACAAGCCAGCTCTCTAAGAAAAAGTGAGCCTGGGACTGGGGGTGTGGTCGGTGGCTGGGCATGTGTTAGCTTATGCCCAGCTCTACAAAAATAAAACAGAGATACTGGTGAGTGTCTCTATGTCTGTGAGTGTGTGTGCATATGTGTGTATTAGAAAAACTGGAGGAGGACTGACTGGGAAGATGCTGAATTAAACACCTAGGAATAAACCTAGTCCTCTACCATGAAAGCTACAATATGCTGCAGAAAAAAATGGAGAAAGACGTTAGAAAATGGAAGGACATTCCCCTCTCCTGGATAGGCAGAATTAATATTGTCAAAATGGCTATACAGTCAAAACAGATACACGGGTTCAATGCAATTCCTATCAAAATACCAACAACTTTTTTCACAGAAATTAAGATAATTCTAAAATGTATATGGGACTAAAAGAGACCCAGAAGAGCTGAAGCAATCCTGAGTAATAAGACAAAAGCAGCTGGCATCAAAATTCCAGACAGCAAGTTATACAACAAAGTAACCATGCGGTATTGGCACAAAAACACATAGGTTGACCAATGGACAGAACAGAGGATCCACACACACCTCAAGTACCCTCAGCTATCTGATCTTTGACCGAGGGACCAAAAACGTACACTGCAGAAGGGAGAGCCTCTTCAATCGATGATGCTGGGAGAACTGATTATCCACATGCAGAAGAACGAACCTAGACACACACTTATCACCATGGACTAAAGTTAATTAAAAATGGATCAAACACCTAAATATTAAAACAGAAACACTGAGCCTCCTTCAGGACAAAATAGGTAAACCTTTTGAAGATATAGACATGGGGAAGGACTTTCTCAACAGGATGCAGAAGAAATAGCCTCTAGAATCACCAAATGGGATTATATCAAATTAAAAAGCTTCTACACAGCAAAGGTAATACCAACAGACTAGGAGAGAACTAACAGAATGGGGAAAAATGTTTACCAGCTACACCTCAGACCAGACGATAGAAATCAGATGATACAAAGAACAGATGAAAAAAGAGACTCATCAAAATTAAAGAACTACTTAAAAAATGGGCAACTGAAATGAATAGACAGCTCAGAAAAAGAAGTACAAATGGCCAGCAAATACATGGGGGAAAGAAAAGCTGAATGTGGTGGCACACACCTGTAATCTCAGTTCTCGGGAGTCTGAGACGGGGGATTGTCATTAATTCAAAGCCAGCCTGGGCTATAGAGTGAGACCTTGTCTTAAAAAAAAAGAAAGAAAATGTTCAAAATCCTTAGCCATTGTAGAAATCCAAATCAAAACAACACTAAGATATTACCTTACCCCAGTGAGAATGATTTCTATCAAGAACTCCAAAAGCGATAGAAAGCTGGGCATGGTGGTACATGCCTTTAATCCAAGCACTTGGGAGGCTGAGGCAGGAGGATTGTCCTGAGTCCAAGGCCAGCCTGGGCTCCACAGTGAGTTCAGGATGCCAGCATAGACTACAGAGTGGAGCCCTGTCTCAAAAAAAAAAAAATAGCAATAGAGGCTGACAAGGAAACAGGAGAAAAGGAACCCTTCTACATTACTGGCTGCAGACTGGTACAACTGCTATGGAAAGCAATGGGAAGATTTCTCAAAAAACTGAAAATTGGTATTCCACTTGTCCCAGTAATAACTCCCCTGGGTATCTTTCCAAAAGAGTTCAGAGCACCCTATAACAGTAGAGACACGTGCATACCCATGTTCATAGCAGCACAACTAATAATAGCTAAAAGATGCTAAAACATCCACCAATAGACCGATGGATTTTTTTAAATGTGGTATATATACACAATGGAGTACTACCCTGCCATAAACAGACATGAATCATTTGCACGTAAATGGGTACAACTCGAGACCATTATACTTAGTGAAGTGAATCAGACTCAGAAGACTAAATATCATGTTTTCTCTAATATGAGAAATCCAGGGTGTAACTAAATAATTCAGTCAAATAAGTGAGATGCTGGGAGTCAGGGGCGCAGGAAGGAGATGGGAGGACAAAAAGGGGGATGAGCAAGGGAATGTGAAGTCGTTGCGATACACATGTACGCAAAACCCTCAAGTTTAACATCACCATTGTGTATTGCATATACATACTGGCAAAAAAATGGGGAAAAATAAATCGAGGCTGTACAAGGATGCTTTCTGCACACCAACCCAAAGCTAGGCGGCTCTGGGGTGACAGTGCCTGGGAACAGCCTGTGGTTGCCTGACACATGAGCTATGTGGCCTGAACTTGAGGTTGTGAAATCGCAGGCGCAGCATACACATTTGCCGGGAGGACGGGCTCCCAGGGCTTGGGGTCCCTGTACCTGAGCCCTCTGCATGTTTGTTAGCAACTGAGAAAAACAGACTTGCCCTTGCATCTCGCTGCACACCCAGCAGAAGACCAGTACTGGCGAGTGGCCGGCAGAGGGTATCTAGACAACGCCTGGACGCAAGGAAGGGGGGCCTTCTCCTGGTGGGAGGGACAGCAGCCGCAATCGGTGGGATTGGGGAACCCTCTCTCTCAGCCATAAATGTCACTGTGGTCATTCGCCTGCCCCGCAGCTCATTTTTCTCACCTACAAACTGAAGCTAGGGGCCAGGGGGAGGAGGGGAAACACAACTTTCTACTTGTGGGCAGGATGGGGCTGACGAAAACGTGTTGCACCGGTAGCACAGCTCCGGGACGCTGTCACGCCCCGCTGGCTGCTCTCACAGTCACCCTTAGCACGCGCCCTTGCTGCATGAGGGAAGGGGAGGAAGCAGCGAGCAGAGTGCCAAGTGCCTTCGTTCTCCAGTGACTGTCATCTGTGCGCTTGTTCTGTGCCCACGGGGTGGTGTCGGCGTAGGAGGAGAGCGGCCCTGGCGTCACCGCTTTCGCTTGCGGGCTCAGCAGCAGGCACCTCCACAGACGGCTTAGAGGAGAGAGAGGTTCCAGACAAAGCCTGACCTGATGAAGGAGAAGAGGCTTCCTCCCCTCCCTGTAAGGAAGGTAAGTCACCAGAGAGGGTTGAGCTGAGCAGAGTTCTCCACTACCCACCCTTCCTCCAGGCAACTGAATATCCCAGCTGGGGCAGAAGGGCTCTGAGTCCCAGGATCAGTCTCACTGGACACAGCACTCTCCCTCCATCCCAGCTGGTAGCACGACCTCCAAGTCACGGAACAACATGCAAACCAGTCTCAGGACAAAAGCTCCAAACCTATGGAGCCAGGGCAAGTTTTCAGAACATCTGCTCCCCAGAAACAGCTCAGACAAACAGGGCAAGCCCATCAGACACATGTGACTTTCCCCTCGGGACCTTGTTTATTGGATCCTCTGTATAGCTGAGTTCTGAGTCACCAGTCATCTCCCTCAAAGAGCACCCCGGAACAGCTGAGCAACGTGAGCCTCCGGGGCTGAAGGTCCCAAGAAAGCTGAAGGCGGGGTCAAAGCAGGCAACAGAGATGCAATAGTGGCTATTGCATTTCTTCTAGCAAGATAAACATCGGGTGCCTTTAGAGCAGCGGTTCCCAACATTTTTGGCCCCAGGGCCAGGTTTTGTGGAAGTGAATTTTTCCACAGGTGTGGAAGTAGAGAAGGGGTGATAGTGTCACCACCTCAGCTCCACCCCAGATCACCAGGCATTAGATTCTCACAAGGAGTCCACAGCCTAAACCCCACACATATGCATCTCAGTGTAGGGTTCATGCTCCTATGAGAATCCAGTATCCACTGATCTGACGGGAGGTGGAGGTCAGGTGGTAGTGTGAGTGATGGGGAGTAGCTGTCAATACTTAGCCAGCTCAGCCTGCTACTTCACCACTTATTTCCTGCTGTGCAGCCCAGTTTCTAACAGACCTCAGACCGGGATTAGTCCATGTGGTGAGGGTTGAGGATTCCTGCTTTGGAGGAAGAAAAATGTGCTATGTGTCACTTCAGGATGGGAAACCTCAGCTTGGTGACAAGAGGATATGTGTCCACAGCAGTCATCTGTCTTCTGGGTTAAAAGACTGTTGTTTCTTGGGAATTTGATGGTGCCTGATATGATCGGAGCGTGTGACCGTTGAAGAGATTATGCCAATTTGAGAAAATAGGGAACCACACCTGGATTAGAGTTTGGGAACCACGCCTAGATTGGGAATTGAGAACCAGCCTGGATTACAGTGTGAGTGACTTGTTTTCTGGCCAATAAGGGAAGAGCACCTACTCAGATGTGGGCGGGCCAACTGGAACTCCAAGGGTATAAAAGGAAAGAAGAATGACGACTGTTAAAGTTCTCGCCTTTGCAATTGTCTACGGACGCCGACTTGCTACGCCTCACAGATCGTCAGCACAGATCTGCTCCAGTCTCGACTTGCGCCTGTCTGCCCATCACTGTTCTTCAGTTGCCGATCTTCAGGCTCTGATCTAAACCATTGTTCTTTGAATAACCGAGATCTGCAGCCGACTCTCACCTCACCAGCTGTCCTGCAGTCCTGGACGGGAATCCACTTCACGGCTGAGCAGCCATCTTGGGCTACCTCTATCCTCAGGTTTGTAAGCCTTCCTAATAGATCCTTTGTGTTACAAAATCTGTAAATTCTGCCTTTGAAGGAAACTAATACAGAGCACATTCACAGTACAGTTAGAAAGAGACGCACACATAAGACTCCAGGGCTGAGGGTCCCAAATGGAGATGACCACGCCCTCACTGGGCAGCACTGGCTAGCAGGTAAGCCCCACCTCCACCTGCCTGTACAGGGTAGGCAAGGCAGCCTGTTCACCTACAGCTCAGCCTACCTTTTACTTCCCTGCACATCTTTCTTTCTTTTCTTTCTTTCTTTCTTTTTTTTTGAGTCAGGATCTTGCTCTGTATTCCACACTGGTGAATTCAGTATGTAGCCCAGACTGACCTCAAACTCACAGCAATCTTCCTGCCTCAGCCTCCCGAGTGCTGAGATTAGAGGCATGTGCCACCATGCCCAGTTTATGTGGTGCTGGGGAATCAAACTCAGGGCTTTGAGCTTGCTAGGCAAGTGCTCTCACCGCTGTGCTACTCCTCCCGCCCCTTCCCTGCACATTCTTGCCATATATTGGAGATCAGTAGGAATGAGTCAGCTCTGTCACCAGAAGAAGCTTGGTCCTGAGTCACTACTGCCTAAGTGAGGAATTAAAGGAAGAAGCTGCTCACTTACCTCCTCCTAGTAGCAAGATTTCCTGTCCCTGTGAACTAGTGTAACCACCACAGAAAGCAGCATGGAGATTCCTCAAAATTGCAAATGGATATCCCATTTGATCCAGCGCTACCTCTTCTGGGGATCTTCCCAAAAGAGTTAAAGTCATCATAGAACAGGACATATACACATCC